>SJOL01007384.1:1598626-1621384 GCA_004794785.1 Opisthorchis felineus
GTGAAGACAAACGGCGCCGCTGTAGAAATATTTTAACGGGCTACTTAACAGAACCTAAACTGCTAACATTCAGAAGGAATTTTGAAAGTCACATCTAGTTCCACCAGGATTTTCCAATTTCATAGTTATTTACTGGAATCATTCCTCTAGACTTGAGCACCAGATCACATGATCATGTAAAAAAAAGTGGATTGCCATGATTTGCTTACTTTCCGTTTACAGGATGAGATTTGCCTATTCCTTTTCCTCCCGTGCGTCTGAAGCTTTCGGCTCCATGGAGACAGTACATCAGTAATTACTATGATCTACTAATATAACGATGTGTACTGCTGATAAAGCATGTGATTAGTGTCTGGTTCTGTGTCCAAGCTCCGCCCCCGCTTCTGGCGGAAGGTGGAGGTTTCTAAAGAAATTATGGAAATGGTTTACAATGTCCATTCCTTTTTGTTTAGTATTGAACCAACTTAAAGGAAAGTTCAACAGGACGCTTGAAAATTTTTACTTAGTCAGAACACTGTAAAATGAGATACTTATTTTCGTGTCTAATGGTTTCTAACCGCTTGTTTCGTGTTTGTTAATAAACAATTTCACAGCAAATGGCGTTCTTCCCTTCAATAATATGAAACCTTAATGTGAACTATATACGCAAATGAATGCTCTCCACCCTATGACACGAGCCGGAAGTTCACTGGGGAACGGCAAATGTTGATATGTTGGATAATATCGCTATTCACAACACCATACAGTTTAATCGTATGGTTTAGGGCCATCCACTTTGTTGGCGAAAGAAGGTAATTTGATTAATCTTCACAAACATCCGGTTAAGTGGAAATTCCATCACCTTGAAGAACTTCAAGTGGTACACACAGTCCTTTTTGTCAGGATATTTAGGGTTGAAAGGGTTTTGATAACAGTAATCTGATAAGCTGCCGTCAATCAAATTTGGAGAGGACGGAATACCTAAAGCGGTAGAAGGAAATTGGCTTTCAGGATTAGCAACCGAAAATCAATTGAATTTCTGAATCGTTATCTGAGTCAAATGGTGTGCTGCAAAAATACGGACGGGAGGACTCGATATAATAGTCTGTGTAACGGGACCAGTTACAATGCACATCTGCCAATGAAATCCTTCAAATGGAGACACTGCTTACGAAAGGATAGTTCTCCTTTTGCGGACTCGATCTCCCAACCGAAGATTCTGTCTTTTCACGGGCACTGGGTGTACTTAGCTCAGCATTCAGCATTTTCTGAAATCACTGTCTCTTCTACCTCAATATTTGCACATGCTTTGCTAACTGGAATGAAGGTGGTGGAAGAAGGGATTGGATAGTATGTGCCAAGGAGTGTTAAGGTGGGGATAAGTTAGCAGGAAGACTTTTGAGGTGTTAGGTACTTGGATAGCAACTGCTTCAGCCTAGGTCAAACCAACTAGACTGGGAGGCAACGACGGAAACTGGGATTGCCAAAGTATGATAGCTACAAACATCCCGTGCCAACCGACAGTATTCAAAATTGGTGCCCAAAAGGGTCATTAGTGCATAAACATGCACATTCTGGAGAATATGACAGATTCGCAGTACAGACGCTTCGCGCCCGTATTTGGGGATTATCTTTATTTGACAACTCGCAATAAAGAGGAGCTCTACGTCTCACTGGATCGGCAACTGGCGTCCACTAATAGTGATGTGAAAAATCATTTATCAACAATCATCCCAAGATACTTAAAAATTTGAAAAAATCAAATGTCGAACACAGACAGACTGAAGGATCCCAGAGGAGACAAATAGAATGACAACCGCTCCAAGAGTAAGGTTGTGATGTTGATGAAACTGACGTTCGGTTTTTCGTTTGCTTTTAGCCCAGTTTCTACAGTTCCGGTTGAGTTGGCTGAAGAACGCATATTTGTATTTTTTATGAGACCATCTATGGCGTTTCTACAGCTGAGATTTACTGAAAAGCCTTAGACTACCATTTTTGGCACAATGTCTTTACAAGTGTGCCCTTTTTAATTCGACTACATTTACACGTAATCTTGTAGGTAAGTAGGAATCTAGAAAGTAAGCTATTGGAAACATTATCGCATTCATTCATCCAGGCTAGAGGAACACAAGACCGCATGAAATAATGCTACTTAACTGTTCGTTTTTCGGTCCTGGCTGCAAACCATTACAAGCAGTGTATTTGTCATCAAACACGCATGGTGTTTTCAGCACGATTGCGATAGCTTTCTCAGACGGCATATGTCTGACCTAAACGCTTCAGTTGACCAAAATGAGCCGTGGGATACACTGTAAGCTGATGTTCCTTGAATATATATGCCTTAAATTAACTCATCTCTCAGGTAACGTTAACGAAACACCCGCATGCATTAAAGTAGAAATGCCAGGTTAAGATACGTTTTGATCATCCGGAGTGGGGTTTACACCGCCCAAGGCATCTTTTTGGTTGGTACAAATGGATGAACAGTTGTCTCACGTACCTTCACGTTAGCGGGTAATTTTTTACCGATTGCACTATTGCACCGATTACATCTATATTCATTTAGAAGCAAAGACCACGTCCCAACTAAACGGCTATGAAGACGTATGTGATTATTAACTATGAAAACATTTGGAGGAGCAGTTGGTAATGCAGAAAGCTCGTCTATGGACGATACGGTCGCAGTGGAAGATCTCGAAATTTGCAGCCGGGATTTGAGTAAAGTCACTTTATGCTGAAAATCCAAGAAACACTGCAACTTTGTTTCATTTGTGTTGTAAACTGATAACATTTTCTTTTCCACTGGTCTTTATGGTGACTCGCACTTCCCAGCTTCCTGTTAGCAGTAAAAGATTATACCTTTAGGCCACGCGTAACTGATTAACAATGTGATTTTCTCACGCAGACAGGGTATAAAACCACATCTATTTCAATAACTTAAATTAACTTACATGGGCAAATGTTGTCTGACTCCCTACTTAAGGGCTGCTCAGTTAGAAAGCCTATGAAAATTGTGATATTCGTCCTTCTCCAGCAAATTATTTACATGACGACGGCTGCAAGGTAGAGTTTTGAAGTAATGTATTTCTCTTCCCAAAAGCGAAACGATGTGTTGAAGCTGCACTAGAACGTCCTACCCGAATCATGCCCGAAACTCTCTTCCCGTCACCCCTATCAATCCACATACGCAGCTGAGATATCCTCATTTTGGCCTTTCAATAGGCCTATATTTAATGCGTTCTCACCACACTGTAGTAGTTTGTAACTGAGGCAAATCAGGTTGTATTGATGGCCTTTAGTTTGCTCCGTAAGCTGAGCGATTTAGATACACACGTTGCACTAACTTTCGAGGTGACATCGTCAATGTGTTGTGAGTGGAAATGCGTTAAGTTTGGGACGCATTTCAGCATCACAGCAAACTGATGATGCCACCTGGACTGTTGATGAAACGTATGCAACCAAATGGCTCAGCTCAGTAAACAAGCCAAAGATTATCATTATAACCAGAGTTACCAGTATTCTTTTGAAATGCAAACTACTAGGCTACGGAGAGCGCGCATTAAGTAAGGCTTACCGAAAGATCGAAGTCTGGCTGTTGGTTTGTGGTTGAATGAATTCTTTGACATGCAAACTGGGCATTTTAGTTAATCGGTCTCAAGTATATCATCGTTTCGTCTTACTTTTTGGATCATCTTATCTGATGACTTTTTTCCTCACTCATCACGAATCCTAGAAAAATCTGGTTGATCGGTCTCGTTGGGCACTTCAACAAACATTTTGGAACGGTGGAATAATTTAGACAACGATCGTCTCTGTCATTTGTCAATGAGCAACGATGCGCAGGTGGCTGGCCAACAAACATTACGTTGGATATATTCAACGTGAACCGAAAAATAAAAACCATTTTGTGTGAAAGTCGGAGGCAGACTGAAGTAGTTTCGCATTCCAAAAGCAACGCTGCTTTGATGTTTGTTGTTTCGCAAATTGGAATAAGTGGCGCGCATAAATTTCCAATCAAGTAGTGGAAGCAAACCGCAAAAATGGTGTGGCAAAAGATGAGCTTTATGCACATAACTTTAGCCGGCGCCATGTACACATTTCTCAGGGCATAAAAAACACGCGTAAGTGGGATAACATAACTCTAAGTCCACTATAATGGTACTCCGGGCGGTCCAGGATACTTGCCAGTCACTACCACAAATAACATTTAGCCGAGTTACTTCAACCTCAAATTGGCCGGGATTTTGAGCTAATCTAACGATTCTCTCCACATAAGTGTCACCTGCTAACAAGAGGCTTCCACTCGTTTTACTACATAAGTGCAAACAGCATGGATTTTCAACTTTAACGAGAAGATATCTCTAACTATCAGCACCTGTTACCAGAGTGTTCATTAGCTTTAAAGTAAAACTAGCATTGTGACCAACATTTTCCATATTTTCTGAGTGTAGTCATCTTAGCTATCTTGATTTATGTATGAACCAAAAACATGCTGACTTACCTGGTGTTTGAGCAGTAACCCACCTTATTTCATAGGACGGAAGTGTTTTATGAGATGTGTAAGCCTTCTGAGCTGAACCATATTGTTTGACGCATGTAAGTTCCGCGAAAAAAATACTGGACTACTCATTTTTCACCATCACCCTGCTCAAATCAAATGAATGATTGTTCAACGTACCTACCTGGATCGGGTGAAAAGCGGAAACACAAAATTTTCAGTCCACTAATACGACGATACGGGATAAAAGCCAGCCCTGATAACTCATTCGTCTTTCATCTCGTGTTACAGGCTCTAAAAGCTTAGAATGACCGAGAATTAACTCTACTGATGAGTGCAACTGATAGAAAAAAATCGACCGCAATGTGAGAAACCAACAAAAAAAAGGTTCACGATTTTAATTCACTTGTTTTCATGGGCAAACATTTGTTTCCCAATGGTGGACCCTCCCTATGGTGTAAAAGCGAAAAACTTCGTAGTTTAGCGGCTGACGTAGACTATATGGATGGGTTCGGTAGAGCTAAATTGTCCTCCAAACACTTTTTCAAGTCCCATTTTGTCTAAGAAACTTCAGTGATAGAAGAAATAAATTGACTGTTTGAAACCGGAATGTCAATATAACCGGAGCCTCAAAATATGCATCTGGAGTATCTTCTCACCGAGTATGACTAGTTAGGCTGCAGTTGCGTTTATTGATTAGGACTAACTTCCTTTTTGGGAGATTGTAGTAACACAGACAAGATCATGTCGCAGGCCGCATCACATATATATCTAGAAGGATGGAAACTTTTCCACGGTTATTTTGTCTGGAAAAATTTCAGCAGATGAGGAAAAAAGCAAAGTGGGTTGGTGAAGCTAGGTAATTCAGTGTGAAATACAAATCGGTTTAATCTCAATGACCGGTAGGGAAAAATCTTCAAAGCAATCGGCAATCTACTCTTGCAGGTCAAAAAGCACCAGGCCAAAAACCAACACTATTATACTTAGTCTCCTATCTAGTATGGCTACAGTTGGAAAGTTTACAATAATATTATTTACTAAGGTCTCATACTGTCAGCATTTCCAAGAATATCATCGTTTCTAATCACTACAATCTTACTTCTGAGTGGGGAAAAGTAAAATCATGCATAGCGAAATACACTCGTTTGCAAACAAATTTGGTCTTGCGAGAGACACATATGGAACCCAGCCGAAACTCTCATCCATGATGTTACACCGGAGTCGCAGTCAACCAAGCGATGTAGCTGCCAGTCAAATTTGAGAAGAAAGTAAATACTTATTTCCCATCATATATATATATTTCTAACTTCGCACTTTTTGTCAACATTTATCTGAACGAATATTTGAAAAAAATTGGATAAACGTCGTCTTCCTTTGTACATCCTTCATATTCGTGCCTATAATTGGGCCTGATTGGTTGAATATGGTTGCTTCACTTGCACTCACACGCCTCACATACCGTAATCTAACCTGACTGGTGAAGATAGCCAGGCAACCGTATACGAGTGCCACTTGGGCAACAATCAAGTATAAAGTTTAAGGTTGACGCTGGTCGATAATGTAAAGCTAGATACCGCTGTATGCATGAATTTTGTGCCAAAGGTATGTGCTTCCGTTGGTCATTATAATGATCGCTGTATTTGATGGCCATTCGGTTGGAATTATCCTATGCTCAGTTTGATTGTGACGATACCTAGGGAATATAAATCACGACGAAATGGGAAAACTCGATCGAAGCTCAAAAATAAGGGTGTTTCGTATGGCGATAAATTAAACCGCCCACGTACACAATATCATTGTTCCATCAATGGGGTTGTCCGAACAATTCAGGGAGCAATCGGTGTACCTAATAGCTTCTCGTGAACTATATAGTGTTAAACTGCCAGATAGTTTTAGCCAGTGAAGATTCAGATGTCGTTTTGGAGGGCGGTTCAGGGACTGTTGAAAACAGTTTACAAAGGATGTCTGCCAGCTTTGTGGGTAGCGTTCGAAGACAACATATTCATTTCATCCTGTTTGAGATAACAGTAACCGATTACTTTCGTGAATCGCTCGTTCGTGAATTTCAAGGGATTTTAAGAAAAATACCTCGACAACTTGCATGTCATTCTGTTCAGAACATGGGACAACCTTAGTGAGACTCGTTGGCTATTGTCACAAACTATTGATGTGACTCAGTTTCTAATTATGTTGACCACATTTCGCAAACTATCTAGGAACTCGTCATAAGTTTAGTTTGGTATAAGAGTACAAAACAGAGTTGATGAACATTCAGCAATTAGGGCTACTAGAGGGCCCATAAAATGGTCAATACAGTCCGTAGCGAAACCATCAAAGAATCAAAGACGCTAGCTCAAAGGCTGAAGGTAAGCCATCAAACATCAACTTAATAACTGGGTGAAGGTGACACTGGGATTCGCGACCACAATACATTCAAGACACGTTTGATAGTTTGTGGGTTTTTGGGTGCCACAAATACTGCGGTATTCATAACAGTCGCAGTTAAGCAAGTGGCCTATGTCAACGCGATGGAGTTGCCAGTCAAATTTCAGAAGAAAGCAAATACCCGGCGAAATACACTCATTTGCAAACAAATTTGGTTTTGCGAGAGACTCACCTGGAACATAGCTGAACCTCGCGTTAGTGATGTTTCCAGGCAATTGAATTTGCTGCAACAGGCTGCCTCATGTTTCAGTTGCTACGATATTCGAGAGATCGCGATACATGTATATTCGTAATGCACTACACATAAGGTTGCTGAAAATTCTTCGACAGCCCACGACAGCAAAGTTGATAGTTAAAAGCAAGATAAAATGGTACTCTAGGTTCAATTGCAGACGTTGGGGGATTTAATGCGGTGTATAGAATTGATGGGTTCATGGATGTTTGGGTGTCGAGAGGTAAAAAACAAAGCGTGATAGGTGTGCACCTGCCGACTTATTTATTCGGCAATTTCAGTTCACGCCCACCTTGTACAATCAATGACCCAACAGAGCATCCCCAAAGATATGCCTCAAATGAATCATTTGTGAATCTAACACCACCCAGTTTTTACTTCTCGAAGGTTGCAAACCACTGCCTATCCGGTGATGATGAAGTCTAGGTGAAAAAATTTGAATGCACATAGAAGCCAAAATTTTGGAAAAATGCCAGTGAGTTTAGTTGGTCTGACTCTCGAATTCACAATTGTTCATAGTTGAGATTCAATAGAGAGTTTGATTTGATACCCAATCCTTCACCATCTCAGCCCTGAGGCGGAACACTAAATTTTCCTTCACCTTTTATCACTTCTGGTATGGACTCCATGCCAGTCCCTCATCCTAGCAGCTATTAGGCGATGCCTACACAGACAGTGTGCCGTAACCCACTTCCTGCAGACCTGACACATCCAACAGGAAGCACTTCACTGGGCGCGCTTATGTAATGTCCATTATAGCCTAATGCCCAATAAGACACCATAATACTATGTAGCTTTGGCCAGACGAACAATAAACAGCGCAAATTGGTCTGCAAAGACAACGGCTGTTTTGGCTTACAGTTTCCAAATTACTCGTTCAAGTAAATTAGGCTTGAGTTCGACTGGATGTCTGAAACAGATTTTATGATTAAACGGTTTTCTTTTCCAGACAAAACTAAAATTCCAACTGGCTCAGCACTGACAGTTTCGGTCGTGTTACTTGTTGTCAAATTTGTTTGAAACGGGTTGAGTGAGCGTACCAAAAGGGATTAGGCGCCAGTTTTAGCGATCATATAGGTTACTTCCCACTGTGAGCACAAGTACAAGGGTGTCTGGACTAAGTTGGCACTAGTTTGCACTCACAACCCCGTAGACAGAAAAGTCTCGCGACGGACGAAGAATGTTCCCTTGTTTGGGGAAGAATTGCCGAAGATGACTGATTGTTTTCTGTTTGAAAACAACTGTCAAGTGCCTCCGAATTTGTGCTCATACTTTTCAGCTTCGTCTCTATCACCGTTGAACTCTATCGACATATTTCGGAATATCATACTATCTAGTAGGGTGACAAAATCAAACAGAGGTAGGCCGTCTGCAACCATGATGGTTGAATTGCATTTAGGATTAGGACAGTCTGGTTATTACAAACTCACATAACCACAGCTCGCCACAATCTTACCAGGATGTCGCATGCCAGACTTTCTAATTTGGGAGGTGAATCCAGTGGCGCGGCTTTGTTGCGATTTTGACACACTTTACTTTGGCTTAATAAGAACCACCCATCCGGAAGGCCCAGCTGCTTACAAATTCGAGAAATTGCTTGGTTCTATCATCCCAGTCAAACAGGGTGGTACAATGCGCACACGAATTAGCGCGAAGAAAACGATCTTTAAATGAGTCGATCAACAATATACAATGTAAAAACCGTTGTGATGCGAAATTCTCAAGGTTTGTCTTCAAATTGGATTGGTTCCCGACAAGCGCATGATAAACGAGAGGTTTAGCCGGGTTCCAGGTGAGTCTCTCGTGAAAACCAAATTAATATGCCCATGAGTGTATTTGTCAAAATCTGTCCAATTTGGATTCAAGTAGAACATGAAGATGACGAATACTTGAGGACTGCGCTTATCTGATGAGCCCCAAGAAGGGCGAAACCGATCGTGGTCTGTCGAAGTGTTTTCATCAACTTTATGACTAGTGTATTACATCTATAATCCTTCTTGGACTTTCTTTTGAGTTAGGAATCCTCGGAGGCAACAAAAATTATTGACAAGTTCTCATCCTTACTTGTTGTGCAGCAGTGTTTCATGTGAGAATTTGTTACGATCAATGACTGCTGCTTTTTTTATAATATAAAGGTGAAATTCGCCCTATCTGTCGACTGTTGTTTTAGCTGGTCATCATTTGACGTTTCCAACGCACAGTTTGTACTGCTGTTCTTTGCAAACAAACGAAATGTGAATACAACTATTTCTAGGTGGTCTTTCGTGAGATGAATCCGTGGTTGCTCTTCGGCTGTTGATGGGTGGTGACAATAGTTCCGTATTGTTTTCGCACCATAACTCCATGTTTTTGGAGATTGGATAACGCAGAAAGTTCATGGTTTGCACAGTTTTATTAGGTGCTGTCTGTATTACCCTCCCCAGGAGGAATTGATGGTAACAAGTGTGCCAAAAATCGTTCGACCATTTTAAATACCTTCTTGGGTGATCTTGCAAGGGGGTCAGAATGCCGCAACGGGCTTGTTAGTTGATGACGAAACAAACGATATATATTTCATTTAAGCCATACAGTACGGACAATAGTAATTCTTAACGTGTACCTCCAGCGAACTACCTACTGAGTGAAATCATATCTGCTGTGCGGTTAGAACCATCCGCCTTCAGCTTACCGAGGACACTATATCGTATCACGATCACATGGTGGTTGTTTACGCGCTTTTCGTTGGATAGCTACTGAGGATGCTAAAGGTTTTCAGTGTTCCAAGTAGGCTACTTGCATGATTTCGTCAATGAACGGGACATAGGTTGAGATGTAAGACCATATTGTATGATGAATACAGGGAGAAAGGATAAGTCACGGATATATTCCTCCCTGGATGCTGGTAGTATGCTGAACTTGCTGTGAGTACCGCCTTGTCGACGTAATGACTGATGGATGTCTGTATTTTTCTTGCCCGTCAAAGCTACTGCACGTAAAGCATAGCCAGCTCCTTATGGATATCTTATAGAGGAGTTTCAGTGAGTTTCTTCTTCCAGAATCTTTTCCAGATGTAACCTAGTGAGTGCGTAGGAAAGTGGCCACTACTCAGTAATACGTAGGAACAACCGTAATACTTATGAACTGCTTATACTAATGCAGATATGGGTTACCATTATCTGAGCGTTCCTCAAGACAAATTTTATCTCACATCTTCGGATGATGGTCACTCTCTATTGACTAGCTCCCACCGTGGCTGCACCGCTTGTGTTTTTATATTATATGTCCTTGAAGTAATCTGACAGAATAAGATAATTCAAAACCTGGAACATCAGTTCAAGTGACAAGTGTGGGACAAGTTAGGAACAAAAATAATTCTGGAAGGATTATGTGAGCTCGTGTGATTCTGTAGTACCCCCTTAAACTGTGCACTCTCATTAGGTTACAAACAGAAAGACCTGTCAATGCACTGATTCGCTAGCATTAAACTGGACGGATATAAGTCGTGTAAACAAAACGGCGACAACCCCCAAATTTGTTAATTTTGTTTTCACACCTTACTTTCAAGGTGACCAATTGCCGCATTGATAGATTTGTAGCTCTCACACAACATGATGTCAGTACCCGTTGAACAAGTATTTGAAGCTTCCTGTTGTAAGGATCTATTTGGAGGGTTTTTGAAGCAACCTTCCGGTAGTAAGTAGGCGGAGACGATAGTTTGGATGCGTGAACTACCCCGAACAAGGATTCATACGAAATATTGTAAGGCGATACTTCAAACAAAGGACACTTCTGCCATTCTTAATGCTAGTTCTTGTGAAGTACCAAACCTAACACAGTGCATGTCTTAGAAACGGGACATAGAATAGATCTGGAAAATGTGGAAGTTTTAAGACGGGGACTGTGATTCACACCACAGCGGCTGATAGCCGAGGCGGTGGAAATCACCAAGCCTCACAGCGTGAACAGAATCGAGGGTGTGGAACTGGCAAGCGTATGGAAAGCGGTCTTGGATAAGCCGAGTTAAAACGTGACTGTGTGTGGTTGTCAATTCACGTAGAATCATTAGTGAAAACAGGGGGCTGCAAATCCCAACCCGACCAAAGTTCACAGAATCCCTCTTACACAACTGTCGTAGCACTAGCTCATCTACACAGACGGACGGAAAGTGCAAATGACGTTCAAGAGGGATCATCACGTGAACCGAACGAGAAGCACTAGACCCTAGGCTGGACGCAAATCCATGTGAGTTTCCCAATCGGCCAAAAACCTGGTCACCCACCCTAAAACACGAAAATCCCTCGGCCGACACCTAAGAGATACTTAGCTTGACTTAGCTGATTGGTTCTCCCTCCGCCTTAAATCTCGACCAACCTCGTAACCTAGTCACTTGGCCTGACGAAGCTTTTGTGTCAAAAGCGAAACGTTGCCCAGCAATAAATCTACCAATTGTTACCAAACTTTTCCGAAAACTAACACAGTTTATCCACATTAAAATACCGACTGCCGTCTTTCTAACAATAGCCAGGATGTCATGAGTTATCCAAGCTTTGGTGAAAGATGCCAAGAAATGTAGGAGTTAAATATACACCCCAAGCACACCAACTCCTTTCGCAGCAAGCAGTACGACGGGATATTCTGAATGACGACATTCTACAGGACTGAGGTACAAAAGGTTCGCTGTTAAGAAGCTTAATGCGAATACTTTATACGAATCAACTTCCACTCTCAGAACCTTGTAAGTTCACTATGCAATAAAATGTTCGTCACATTGTGACTGATATCGGTGATACGTCTTTTAAGTGGAACCAGTGGTTAGTTTTGAATCCAGGTTAACCAAGTGAGGCCGTGAAGAAAAAGCCGAAAACTGCAATAAATCTCATGGAATTTGACAGGATGATGTGAAGAAATGAGGAAAAGTCAACACCAACTACAATTTTGATAAAAATTAACAACAGTCTATCAGTGGCTTCGCATTATTTGAGCCCATCTAGTTGAAGTAGCTCTCGAGCTTCTGAACCCCTCCTGTCCCACTTGAACACCAAAATGAACGCGAATATGTCGTTTGTAAATTTAGTTTACTTGGAAGGCGTACTCAACTGAAATGTCTGCTTGTGATATTATTCAACTGATTATGCTACAAAAAAGCCGACTTATGCTTCCTTTGGCATGTTATCTGGGATTTAGAAGAAATTCGTATTGATGTAACACACTACTTAAGCTTACCGAAAACCCTCCGAAGGGTCACCATTCTTTTTGGACTCACTAGTTTGGCATGGTCTTTAAGGTTCTGTCTTATACGCAAGTGTCGAATAGCGTGAACGAATTGCTATCTAACACTAATCTAATTTCTCATTGGGAGTATTTCACCTCACGACTATAGCAAATCACGATGACATTTCGGCTCGATTAGTTGCAAACAAGCCGAATTCTCATACCGATGCGCATGTACATTCAAACGAATTGGTAAACAGACGCACCGAAAAGCAAAAGGAAGCTTAGAGTGTGTACTTTGCGCGTTATATCCTCAATCCCATGAACACTGACAGCCACCAATGCGACATTTGACTTGATTCGTCTATTCACTGCTAAGTTAATGAATCTCAGATTTGTCATTTGATACCAAGCTGACCCAGGCCAGGTAGAGCGTTGTGCGTCGTGGTAAATTTGTGTTGTGTAGATTTACAATTGTATCACGCGTGAATGACACAGTAATTCGGTACACTGAGGAAAACAGTCAAAATATCTAGCTCACTTGTGGACAGCAGAAACTTTTGACGGAAACTTGCTGGCTAAACCAGCTTATTCATAAGTTTCTGCTGTCCATATAGCTATCGCAATTTCCTTATGAACGTCACTATGCTTAACACTTGGGTTGTTTGGATTACTCGGTAATTTTGAACCAGTGACATTCAAGTTGGGTTCACAAATCAAATGTCCAAAGGTCCTGAAGTTAGGTTTTCAAAATGATAACATTTGTGTAAGACCGCCTGATGACAAAATGCAGTAGGCAAACAAGTGAGTGAATGTATTTTACAGGAGCTACTGGCGTTTCTTAAAGGTATTGAGTTCCCTTAGCCCACAATGAAAAGACACTAAAGATAGGATTTTTTCATTTCATTAACTTTCGTCACTCAGCAAAGTAAAGCCTCATTGTACGTCCAATGAAAACGTAAGGCATCTAAAAACACATACTATTGACTGGGAGGTTTCCGTTGTAAAATCTGATGCCTAGGTTTGAAATCTTGAAGTTTTAATTAATTTTACATTAGAGACTGACCGAAGTGGATGAACTTACAGTGTCTCACTAAGTCTGTTCTCGCTGTGCATGTCAATTAAGATTCTCCCTGTGGACACTAAGCTAAAGCCCGGAAGTTTTATCCAAGCAAGGTTTTTGCCCTTGTCAAGTCTAATGAAATAGGATATATGTTACAAGTTGTGGGTTATCGAAAGCCCAAAGGCGTAGTAATTGTTTCAGAACGTCATTTCTGGTCAGCTAGAGGTGGTTTAGGAAACAGCAGAAAATCCAAACGCACAAGTGTTTTCTCTGACCTCTACATCGTGCTACATAGATAAAACACGTGTATTGGGAATATATATATTGTGATAAATTACTGAACGAGCCTCCGTAATAGAGCAAACGAACGCCAACTTCTTCCAGTAGGAAAGCATAGACATGGCCTAGTATCCATAGGCAAACAACTAAGTTGCAACCAAGTTGCAGCTTAACGAAGGGACAATGTCGAAAACGTCCGGGCAAATCCGCGTAACTTGCAGTCCAATTTGCCACCTAGCAGTAATATCAAAATAGAGGATGAAAAGCCTACTCGGAATCCGGTGCCCAAAGCATGGTAAGCAAACACTACAAATGTGTCACTTGTGATAGATACGCTCGTGGGAGAGCCGCACAATAGTAAGCCGATCCTCGTTTCAGCGAAGCAAGATCATGCCTAAGAGAGATAACTTTTGCCCAGTCGTGTGAGCTTGGTATATTCTAAATGATCACTGTCAACTCAGAAAAGCCTAACCCACATGCATTAGGACACTTGTGTTTCTGTAAATGCCTGACATCCACACAATTAGGAGTTTCAGAATGTGATGCTACGATTCATGGCATCATTTCTATCGCTCCTATGCGGAGTTAGTATATGCGGACGTGGGTTCAGAAGCGTTGAGTGTGGCTTCAAAGGGCGGATAAAATGATGCTCTTTGGAAAGGTTGATGTCTCTAATGATGGTCAGTTGTGTCTGGAAGAATGGTGTCAAACCCCGGACTCCACGCCAAACTATAAAGCACATAACCGGAAGTTTTTGGCGTCGGACATAATGAAGTCAAAATTGGGTTGCCGATGAGTTTCATGCATTCACCATATGTAATTATTTGTTCTATCATAAGTGACGTCGGTGACGTTTACTTAGTCATTCCATTCTGCCGGTCAGCGATAGGGAAGAAAATCCTCCGCGGACGTGGGAATTGTTCGTTGTAGCTGTCAGCGACATCTAGAATAGACTGTGCATGTAGGAAAACTGAAAAGTAGCCTACTTACGACATTTTTTTGCCGCTCTGTTGTGTAATTTTATGTATATGACTGCCAGTGGCCAGTGTGCGCTTGTCTGACTTGCGCGTAGTGTTTCCTTTGGCAACGAACCGCACCCCACCTTTCATCAAGCTCTATTAACCCGAAAAGGCAGGCGCGTGCTTATCTAACACGAGTGCCGATATGTTTTTGTTGAACTGTTTGTACAGCTTGTGTTTCGCCGGAAAAAAGTAGATTGTGCGCAAGAATGCAGCATGCAACGCTTATCGGCTATCACAACATTTACATTATTGCAAACTACCCGGGGGTGGAAAATGTGCACACTTAACGTACGAAGCCTGTTATTTGTCAGACCTCTGTGAAGAATTTTTCCAACGGCTCTCAGACGGATCTGCACTTCAGATGTCGTCGTATGGTTTATTCTTGACCGCTAAATTCGTTCAGCATTCTGGCATCTGGAACGAATTATTTTGCATGGGGTTCTTGTAAATCAAGAGGGCGAATAAACCTGTCCTGACCTGGTAGTAATCTAGTCGAACCTGACCGGGGTCCTCAAAGTTGCTAAGGTTTTTGACACCCAAGTAGGCCGAGCACTTGGCTTTCTCTTCTTTTAAAGTTTTTTGTGCTTCTCAGTATACCTGCCTTTGCCAGGATGCGGTCATTTTCCCTACTCAAACGGAACCGCGAAATGTAATTGACAGAACAGACTGAGTGTTTCAGCTGGGACG
This sequence comes from Opisthorchis felineus, assembly GCA_004794785.1. Classification (NCBI taxonomy): domain Eukaryota; kingdom Metazoa; phylum Platyhelminthes; class Trematoda; order Opisthorchiida; family Opisthorchiidae; genus Opisthorchis; species Opisthorchis felineus. The sequence goes on from SJOL01007384.1 coordinate 1,614,022, forward strand.
ATTTGACATCGGCCACATGATCAACAATCTCAGGAGCCCGTTTGCCTGTCCGTCTACAATCCAGAATGATGATGAATCCGGCAGTTTGTCTAGTGACTGGTGGATGCTGGTTTATCAGGCAGTAACTGTTACAGAATGGTTTATATCCGTCAGTGGTGAGCATGGAATAGCAACTAGAAAATGTATGTTGCATCGTTAGAGCACATTCTTTAGTGCAATCTAATCAATCTGGCAAAGGTTTGATGGAGAATCTGAAGTTAACCGACTAGTGTTTTGCACAAGGAGTCCAAAACCAACAGTCTGTTTGTAGAAAACGTTCATATTTCTCTACTACTGTGACCTGTTATGCCATTTTTGTGATGGAATTACTCTTAATAAACTCACTATTCTTCGGTTTGTTGGCCCAGTTCTATTTATGTCGTTGCGCTGTTGTCGAGGGAGATAATGCTAGACATGTTACCTGATCTTTTAGAAGTTTTGATATTCAAATTTATCAGACTAAGACGTTCTTATAGCCGTTCCACTGCGGCACATTCTACGCAAGTACCTTATTCGTTTTGACAGTTTAACCTTTAATTTCATTCACGTTTTTATATCAGGAGTTCGAGTTAGGTGCACCTGACCAACATCACCGGCAGTTTGTTTATCGTATGCATCCAACAGAAGAGGACAAAATGAGGCTAAAAAGGACGGAATTCCGGAAATCCCAATTTTGCTCGAATATGTCCGATTATTTTCCTATCAGTATTGCAAAGATTGCTGCCTAGCATTAACCGATACAAGGATGAACTGAATTGCCCTAAAAACCCTTAATTAAAACTCTTCATACTAATGGCTTTGGGATTGTACTGCTCCCTTAAGTAGGGACGCCATGCGTAATTTCGACAGAAGATACGGTGTGTGTACAAAAAATCGCAGGATATTCTGGGCTAAGTTCTACAATGTTTCCGACCCCGGTAGCTACCACACCCCAGAAGTCGCCCAAACCATTTGGTCGCTTAAGGACTTTAGGAAATGGATAGCCTCCAAGAATTATCACCTCCGAGGAGACGAGTGTTACCTAAGCGGTCGACTGGAGCGTAGAATGTGAATGAAGGGCTCTTTACCCAAAGATCACGAGAGTGCTCCCTGAAACGACGAGACAGAGAAACAAAAACCCGTTGATCACCTTGGAATTACACTACAGAGGTGACACTTCCGATTCCATACGGATACAACTCCAAAAATATGGTATCAAAGTATTTTACCTAACTGGTAACACCTTAAAATGACACCTTATATGGACCATGGACTCTATCAAACCGGAACGCTGCACAAACTGTCAACCAAGTTCCACGTGCAGAATGCTTAGCCATACACATGAACCGGATGGCCAGGTAACTCAGTATGCGAAACACGAACACAAACGGCATGTTGGTCTCTCTCCATAAAGTTTAATGAATTTATGAAAAACTCGAGCGTGACTCAGCCATTGCACTCCCCGCACTTCAGTCAATACAGCTTTCATGTCACGCGTACACACCAGTGAACATTCAAGTCACACGTAAAATGGAAGTGCGCTGAAAGGCTAGAGGTAAACAATCAAATTGCGTCAACCGTCGTGATAGGGCCAGCATCCCGTTTTTCTGGCTCGGGCTGTCGGTACACTTCATTAGAGGTGGCCAGATGCCGCGCAGGAATCCCAAAAATGACACATCACAGCCGACACACTATCCCAACCAGTGTGCACACAATCACGCGTAAATGACCAGATTTTACACACTCCCGTGCTGGTTTCAGCTGACACCCTGCTGATCCTAGGAGCACATCAATCAGGGGGCACGAAGGCTGCACTTCGCCTTTGTTCAATTTGCTGTAAAAGTCCTTGAAAAAAATATGTGCAAACGGCACACAAAACGTGGGATCATAGCATCTTATTTCACCACACTGAGTTTCTCCTCTAAACGTTCCATATTATGCATCACGTGGCGCTCAGTTTGTTGAATGTGTTACGAGCCAAGTTCAGCCAGGAACTCGTATAAACACAAGTTAAATGATTTGATCTGTGGCCTGGCTTCCATCGTCGCTCCATTTTGGCGACAGTAACTAGATCTCTTCTATGCAGGGATTGGAGATATCGCTGTCATGGTTAATTACATACAGTTATCCCACCGACTGTTCGTCACAAATTGTCAGGTGTCATTTTGTCGCTTTCTATTTACAGACTTCATCTATGAATAAATTTCCCAGACAGGAAGGTCTGATAAACGAAATATTTGCAGATGAACTGAACTGATACGAAAAATCCACTTTTCTAATCAGAAATTGTCAATTCCAGTGGAACAGTTTATAGTTTAATCGAATGTGAAATCATGTAGCCTAGTATGTGAACGGTCGCCAGTGGAGTTGAGTCAATTAGGCAGGTCAACAGGATGTTACTGGAATCTCCGTGAGGCTGCTCAAACTACATACCAAAGGCCCACTAAGTAGGCACAGTCAAATTGTTCATGTTAAAAATTCAACAAACTTCTTTACCAGAGGAGCAAGACATACTCTGGCTAGGGCTAGGAACATTGAATGAGAATCCCTGAACAAAATAAACGTAGACAACCTCTGGGACATTGGACAGTCTGCAGGCAGAACTCTGTACTGATTCCAAGTTGCTAGCACTGGGGTATCAACACGGCCGATGTTAGAGGTTACATAGTTCTGTATGGATCTGAACTTTGTCCGATATTTGTAAGCAGCAGGCCAGCTCACCATCTTAGAGGCGATATACCCCTCTGAGCTAAAGTGCGCGATTAGAACTACTGGAAACGTCAGCAGCAAGAATGCTCTAATTAGTTATTGACTGGGTAGAACTTTATCTGCTTATTAGACCTTTATCACCACATCGATAAGTACGCACTCTAATTTCGTGCTGACGTTTGTGATGAAGTTCTCAGGAATTTTAAGTTTATTTGATCTCCGTTTGTGCAGCTGGATCTTGAAAGAGAAGTTTTTGTGCAAGGTCCTTGGTGTGTCTTGGGTGTTGTTGCATTTTCTTCTAAATTTCATAAATGTAATTACTTTTATTTTCTCAATAGACTGCCATTTTTGTTGCATTTGATTCACTGGTCGGACACTACTTTCTGATAATTTGCACCACTGATTGGATTAGTATGTTCTCAATGTGCATCGGACGGTAGTCTGATTTTCTTTCGGTCAACTGGCTGACTTAGTACTGTATTCTTTTGCGTTTTACTGGACACCATGTTTATTGCTTTCTTTTGTTTTCCGATTTATTGGTTTAAATCACGTTTGACTTTATCCCATGAAGTTCATTTATCCTGATTCTTGTGTCATTTTGCCGTCTGGTATGAACCTTGAAAGCCCTTAACAAGGGCAATGCGGGTGGCCACGTATGCCACTTTCCGGAAACACACCAGTTTGGAGTGCAGTGATGAGAAACATTCATCATCCATATACCCAAAAGACAAAGTAGTTACAATGGTTAAAGTTAAGAGCGTACGTTCAGCCCCTTACGCGCCACTGAAATAAGGACAAGGCTGCCCCGACAGTAATAGTAGGAGGAAGGACATAATCTCCAAAAGCTTCATCAAACGATCAGGAAATAAGGGAACAACAAACCTTAGATCGCACTGCCTACACCTGCTTTATTGGTGACAAATACATCGAGGTCTAATTCTAAAGCTGATGCAGGATATTGCTATCCGAGCACCATGGATAGCTTGATGCTTCACCCTCAAATGGAAAATTTATTGAAGACTATAAAGTGAGCCAGGACACTTCATGTGATTTGAGTACCACTGCTCCAAAGATTATTATGCCGAGATTAGGAACTCGGATCACCGTGACTCATTTATATTAAATGTATGTAGTAACCACACCAAACACCTGTGCTCATTACTGCCCAATTTCCGTTTGTTTGCAGGTAGTCGAATATATGGGCGGTATGGTACAGAAAAGGACGCGGACAGATGTGTGAGATATTCGGTTTGTCGATTTGTGCTCTGTCCTTGGAAGAAGCGTATGAATAATAGAGAGAGTTTTGGTTATGCACAGGTCGCGGTTTATTCACCAGCTTGATTTTCAAAAGGTGGCTTTATGCCTGAAGAAGATCACAGGGAATAAGGCGAAGATGTGTCCAGTAAAAGATAAATCTAGAACTAGCTGAAATTCAAAACAGCCCGGTTTTTTCAATCACTCTGGGTCTAAAGGCAAAAAAGGTGAGTGCAAAACTTCGCGTCGGGTGAACGCGGTTTGGGAATTACCCCTCAGGGCAAGCGCCCTAGAGACTCTTCCTCGGCGCGCACCCGTTTGTGGAGGCATATTCTTCAAAATCCGTACTTCGCGGACGAAATTTGGTTCTGTTGGGATAAGCGAGATTAAACTAGATGACAAATGCATCTTACTGTTATGTATCAGTGGTTGGTTTGCACTGAATGCTTGCGCTCTGTCTGTTGTAATTAAAGCACCTTTGAGGATGGACCGTTCCACGCGCTTCACGAAAGGCTTGTCTTTTGTGACATTCCGACGAATCGGGGTACTGTGTGCTGATTTCGAACGGTTGAGATACATCGTTGAACGGAATGGTCGTTTAGGGTGAATTCTATGAAAAAAGAAACACTTAAATTCCCCCCGTGGAACCAAGTCAGGTTTTACAGAAAAATCATCCTAAGGGAAACTCTAGGGAAGATAAGCGCGAACTGTTGAGACTAGGGAAAAGCTTGTGGATATATCATCTAGCGTGATTAGCATATGTGATGTGGTGCTTCGGACGAAAAATTGTTATTGCAAATCTTCTTTCTGGTGACATACGCTGGCTTCAAACTGTGAGTTTCATTTTTTTACGATCGTTTCTGTCAAGTTATCGACCAACAGCAATGCTCTTTAGCGAAATATACCTCAGCGAGTTACCGAATGACGGCTTGTTTCGGTCAATTAAGAGTAATACGTGGTACATACTGTCGGAGCATGAACGAGGTAAATTAATAATGTTAAAAAACACGCGGGCTCGGACGATATCAGACGAATCATAAAGGGTGGTCATTTGTATCTTGCCTGTCTGTCGGTATGCGCCTGTAGGAACCACGAAGGATAGGTCTATAGAAGCAGATTGACATCCGGAAGTTGGCCAATAAATTGATAAGTGTTTCTGTAAGTGTCGTGACAGATGTGTGACTGTCATTTAAGGCTTCAAGTCACCAACACCACATTTATCAATCGCTGTTGGATAAAAAACTCTTTTGCGAGCACAGTTCACTTTAAATGAACAGTTTTACATCACCAGCCAGTATTCGGTCACGAGTAAAATTTTGATTTGCCGTAGAATTAAGGCAGTTTTCGAACCGTTTTCAGTTGTTATAGTTACGACACCGTTCGCATTGATACGACGGGTTTACCGGAGTGAATAGAACATCTCTGAAGTAGAAGGCGTACATGAGATGGCCGCTTTTTGTGTGAGATCGCGGGTTAAACTTTGTGTTGTTTACCGTCAAGAAACCCAACTAGCTCATCGACTGTCTTATAAAGGCAGGTTCATTGTAGCTGGCTCTCCTGTTTCGGAGACGTAAACATCCAAACTAAATTGGCGGTCGCGTGACGTGTGGAATGTCCAGCCGTTACACCGCCCTCAACAGTCAACAATATTCTAACGTAAATACAATGACAAATTACAGTGTGTACACACAGCAGTGTTAGCGAATTAGCCGAATCCACCTACCGAAAGCAAGAGATTTCCTGGAGGACGCTATATCTTCCATGTTTGAGGCACCAGTCACCAACGGAAAGAAAAAGAGGACGGTTATAGAAGTAACTTTTTGGTGAAACTCTTTCCCCACCTCCCTGGCTAGTACGGTATTAAAAGGATTCATATCGAGTGGTATAACAGTCGAATGCAAGGAAATTTTCAATTCTCCAGTTCCTTTGGCTACTTGTAATTTTTGTTGCGTACCATCAAAGGTCTCCAACTTTCTAACTGTTTGGCAAAATCATAATAGAAGGTTCTTCGTGTGCACACAATTACCTGACAATTTGGGGTTAACCCAGCCCACAAGTTGCTCCGTCATTCGTATGTGAACCGATATTTTGTTTATAGGTCTTCCACGTCGGAACTCGATGGTCGTCTTGTGAACAACCTGGTACTCACGTTGGTGCATTCGTGAGACCTTGTAGTAAGCAAACTGAATGGTGAATCTTAGACACAACAACATGCAGCATGCTGCTAGCTTGTTCAATAGCTTTAATTACCGGCCTCTGGATTTGTCATACTTTTCGGCCAGTGACCTTCGAACCATTGCGTATGGAGCCCAACTCCTTATTGGCTTGGTTACTCTCAGGGATGAAACATGGAAAATTCTGCACCTGGACATCAAAAGGTCATGTAATATGGATGATTTTATGGATGAAAAAGACAAAACAAGTTCGGAGTGGTTCAGCTGGTGAAAAAAATATGCTTCAACCGCCTAGCGAAGACGATCCAGCTTGGTTTTGGAAACCATCGTCCCAATATGGACAATATTCATAATTGCCTATCAGGAACAGAAGACTGGGCGGGTGGACTCATTCTACGTATCTCCGATTGGTTTTTCACCATCCAAAGCAAACGGCTATCTAATCAAGAAGAATGAAAAGGAGTTGGAGCCAGTGATACGAGCCCCACTGTCAAAAAGCTGCTTGCTTATGCACAAACTCTTGTAGCGGAAGCTTGTCCAACATCCGAATGGAGCGAGGATTTGTTGAATAAGCGTATTTGAGTCTGACTAGTACAAAACCATAGCAGTTATTTGGTGAGCCAAGAAGAAGTAAACTGACCAGAGGACAGACTAGATTGTGCCCTGTTAGAGGCCGGACATCCAGTAGATTTTAGAACTGCATTTACCGTCTTACCACAGGTTAGCCCGAGACACCTAAAAAGACAGAGAACTGGAAAATTGAGCACATCTGAAACCGTGGAGATCCATGTACTAGGGAGCTTCTTCAGGCATCCTGTTAGACTCCGTTTTGTGCGGCACTTATTACTGACCGACCGTGGTTCCGTCAAGCGAACAAGTGGAAAGATCTGTCCTTTTACTTCCAATACAGGCGGGCTGTTAGACATTGTCCGGAGAAAAACATTCCGTTGACTGTGACGCCCGTATTACCTTCTTTTTGTTACTGTTACTGGTTTCGTCTTTAAATATGCAATATCCTATAAAAAGCGTGCCAAAAGGCTACTTTGTTCAGATACCAGTCCTTAAAAATAATCGCCGCTGGACCTTAGAATCCAGGACCATGTGCTACCGGTCACCATTTGTCACTTGGTCGGAAAGAGGCAGAAGATTCTGGGATTTTACAGGCAGGGTGTGAACCCATAATTTAGAAGACAGGCCCATCTGGTTCA
>SJOL01007384.1:1623752-1650922 GCA_004794785.1 Opisthorchis felineus
AGTTGATGTTTAATGGCTTACCTTCAGCCTTTGAGCTAGCGTCTTTGATTCTTTGATGGTTTCGCTACGGACTGTATTGACCATTTTATGGGCCCTCTAGTAGCCCTAATTGCTGAATGTTCATCAACTCTGTTTTGTACTCTTATACCAAACTAAACTTATGACGAGTTCCTAGATAGTTTGCGAAATGTGGTCAACATAATTAGAAACTGAGTCACATCAATAGTTTGTGACAATAGCCAACGAGTCTCACTAAGGTTGTCCCATGTTCTGAACAGAATGACATGCAAGTTGTCGAGGTATTTTTCTTAAAACCCCTTGAAATTCACGAACGAGCGATTCACGAAAGTAATCGGTTACTGTTATCTCAAGTTCAGAAACCTGTATCACTCCTGAGTTTGCAGCGAGATGGTGCAGCAATAGGTGCAGCTTACCTCAGGGTGGTTTGATTATTGTTTGGGTACAGATAGACCAGCGAATTGATTGTCAACATTTCTTCCATACAACCAATTGCAAAAGTCTGGTGCCTGCTGCTGAGATGGGTTCATACAGATCCTTGTTTTTTACACAAGATGGGTGAACTGGGGTCCGTTATGTTTGGCAACATTGTCCAAAACCCTGAGCGCACCATGTGTACAATCCACAAACTTCATGCATTGTTTTACTCTATAACGGATTCCGACACCCATTACTTTATCAAAACACTTCGATAGCAGTGTGTTTCGTCATGAAAATGAACGTCGATGTCTAGGAATACATACCAACTGAAACAAGAGCCCGTCTTTGTACTGCACATTCAGTAAGACATCATAAATAGAAGATTGGGCTTAGATTTACTTTAGTCTGTCTTTGACACGGAATTAATTTCGCCAGTTAGCAATTTCGTTCATTTGTCCTCGATAGTGCTGGTGTGAGTATGCATTTCTCAAGCGCATCAGTCAGCTGAATACAATTTTCCATTCGGCCGTCCCTGTATTCCGAAACTCGTTTTTTCAAGTTCAGTGCGTCCGAGGTGTTGCCGAAAACAAATAGTTTAATTCTTATTCGATGTGCTCTGAATGGCCTAATTAATTTTGTGAACCATTCCTTTATTATCTCGTACAGAAGTGTGTGTTGGTTTGTGTTATCTAACTGGCGAAACCAAGAAAGTTTGCCGTCGTGTCCCAATGCACTTTGAAACAATGACTATTTAATATTTTCAACTACACGAAACATATTCTGGCAGTAGTATTCACAAGAGTTACGCGGTTTAATGAAATCACCTAGTGAAATAAAAAAAAACATTTCCACTGCTTGTAGGATTTTATTGCTAAAGTGAGAAAATCTGAATAATTTCGTCATGGGTGATTCTTTCAAAATGTTCTTTCGCGTTTCAGCTATGGAACGCAACAGTTTTTAAAAGCATTTGCCGTGGTTATTTTGTTCCGTGAAATTTAGTTCCAAGTACCTTATTCGGCATCAGCTAACACCGGTCGTAGGTGTTTTTGCCTATCAAGAAAAACTCCGTGAACGAAACAAATTCATGGGCAAATCACATTGGTGTTAACAAAGGACTTAACCGAATCTCTCGTTTATAATCTACTTTGACTGAATGTGCAGCACAAAGACCGCATAATATTTCATTTGATGCAATTTTAGAGATATCGTGGTATATTTACTTCAAAGAAAAGTAATATTTAACATGGTACAAGTAGCCAGACATTCAGCTGAATTTTCAGATGGTTATTTTACCACTTGCCTACAACATTTTTCTGGCCTTTTGGAAAGTAAAACTGATGGTCCACACGAAGGATGAAAGCGATAGTGTCCTGCCGAGGAATTTTCGAACGAAAATATCATTATTGTTCTACGTCAGGAATGTATGCGGCGACAGTTCTGATCACGTACCAACTAAACTATGAAGCAACCTTTTCCATCCTACTCTGCTCAGAATATCATAAACAAGAGGTTAACTTCAGTCTTTCGCTAACCCCAGTAGGATGTTGTTTTTGGTGGCGTTAAGGGTAAAGCATTCCGCCCAGAGCAAAGTAACTTGTCGCCGTGAATACTAATTCAACCTAAAGTTGCGATGGCCTCTGTGGATTAGTTTGAAAGAGATTAGAAAACAGCCTCCTAGTAAAGCTGGAATGAATCTTCCCTCGTACCAGCTAGCACACAAGTGAACAATCTAATTAAAGTCAGCGACTGCTGAAGTTACCCACAAGGTAGATGAGGAGCACATATATCACTGTTATACAAAAACAACACTGTATTGGCTAGACATATTTCAGTTGGCTAAAGTGTTGCGTGCACTCATTTATGAATTCTTAGCTGGCAGTGATTAATGGTAGAGAAGAAAAACGCCTATTTTGAATGAGCATCATCATCCTAAATAGAATAATATAAGTGTTCGAAATTGATGCTTCGCCGCCGTACAACCAGGATTTATTTAAAAGCTTTGTTGTGAAGAAAAGAATGAAAGGGAAATGGAAAGGGACGTAATGCTAGGTTGCCACATCATTCCGAGATGATTACACCTATAGGTATTCATTCGGACAATCCGGTGGGAAGCTAACTGCAGGAATGCCTCTGACACCGACATATCAGACATATCTTGCAGCGTTTTCGATCACACACAGTAGGAATTAAACGGTCCCCATCCTGGAACGTAAATCACACCGACAGCACCCATACTTTCGTGATCTCTTTCTTACCTGTCTGCTAGGTCAAAGGTTGGCTATCACTCTACTTCGGCCATTCTGAACTGGGCACAGAAGAAAACAGTGTCTTCAGTAAATGATGGTTTGGTATGTGCAAAACAACCAACCAACATAGCCAACGTATTTTCTAGTGTTGAACACATTCTTCGATGGAAGTCCCCGTTGCCTCTTTTTGAATGCATCCATATTGTTTAGGAACATAAAGTTGGAGGACACTGGGTACATAAAATAGGGTGTACATATATCATTTTAAAAAGTTGTTTATATCAGTTAGTTACAACCGGCAATGGAAAAGTGATTGATCGAGTAAGTGGGTATGATGATACCACAGCCTGTCAGCTGAATCGAACTAATGTGTTTCCTTTTGAAATGAAACTATGTAACCAGCTTAACATGATACGTCATCTATAGCACCAGGGATAGTTTGAAAACCATAGGAAACAAGCAGAGGATGTTGAGTGAGAACCGAATGAAATCCAGTCATCGATAACAGCTGTATCGACGTTAAACCAGCAGTCCTGCTGCTTTCCCACAGAAAGAGCCACAGAAAGCCCACCTGACAAAGACATAAAAGTGGCAATAAAGAACAAAACTGTGTGCCTTAACGGACACTCCCACACTGAAATTTCAACAACTGGGAATAAATGGCCTTTGCAACCTATCCATTGCTTCGGGATATCGGGATGTTTGCGAAATCACTTAACTTGAGTTCAACAGAGTAAGTGTTACGCAAATTTTTCGGCTTACCCAAGTTTCACGAACATGGATATCCAGTTTAACCACATGCGTACAGCCTCATTACACAGTCACTCGTGAAATCTGTAGGATGTGAACTAGCACTTTCTAACCTGCGTGATATGTTTCAGTTTATTGGCCCAATCAGTGACACAAACGTTTCAAAAGAAAGCGCTTCCGACCAGTGTATGTTCTGTAGTCACAGCTGTTGCTCAATAAAGGAAACTGAAGTGTTCTGTGATTATCCAATTTAAATAAATTATGAATTTCCAATTCAGGTTATTTCCCTATAGTGACATTTGCTGTGGCATGACACGGGTGCACAAGTTCTTTTGAAAGACAGCTAGCAGCGTCAAACTGACGATAAGGCCAAGAGCTCACCGCAGGGACCGCTACCGACACAAGCTAAAGCACCGGATGTTTAGCGCAACGTCCACTTCTACTGAAAGGTTCGTGTAGTTCTTGTAGTTCAGTCCACAGCAACCAAAAGATGTCAGACGGAAGAACAGTTTACCGTCACTAAATCAAGCAGCAAGTTAGGAATATCCTGGAGCAATCCAATCAGATCACATCCTCAAATGTTTTACTGGGACTGCGTGGCAACAATTTTTATTTCCTCAAACAACAGGTCATGAGCTCATTCCGATAAGCACTCGCCCGCATATTTTGGAACGCTCCAGTACAAGGAAAATGAGGTACGTTTAATTATGAACACAATAGTTCCCCGATGCTTGCTTCAGGGGATTAACGCAGTCGGTGCTCGACTCCCTTGCAGACGAACTATGTAGTCATCGCTATCTAGGTTGGTTTCGCCCAAAGCCATAAGGAACATCAATGCGACAATTTCCTAGGAAGATTAGTTATTCTTCGCTTAATGGGTTTGGACTGTTTCTATATTGGCCAGTAATCCTATTTCAACAAACGTTCGATCCGGACGAGCCAGGAGTGACACTTAACGAAGGTATCCTACAAGGCATTATCAAAAAACTGTCCCTGATATCTAAATCATTTTAGTGCCCGTGTTTAGCCAGATATATCGAACATCCTCGTGTGTTTCACGCAGCTGCAAAAGATTGGTTGGTCTCATTTTAGGACCCTTCCAAGCACTTAGCGCTCCCTCAATGGCATTTCAGGTTTGGAAACACAGCCATAACACCTATAGATTAGGACCACTTACGTGTCGTTGAAGATGAGTTTGCCTTGTTAATAACTAGCTGCTACTCAAGAAATAAAAGGTATACCAAGCCTCTTGTTGTGGGCGCTTCGTGAACCGTTTTCGCATTCACCAACGAACACGGACGACTGAGTTGTTATGCTTTAGCTAGTGTAAGAAAAGTTGTATTGAGAAGTACCGTACATGATACTGGTAATAAAAATTCCTGATATAACTTTTTTGGTGGCCCTGCCCTCACTTCTCCCCGGAATTTTTCACTGCAGCCTCCACCTTCGATTACCTCTTATTAGGTTGTGTATGGGACCACATGTCCATTAAAGACTGTTCACGGTCTTGTCAAGCCGATTATTTCATACCTCTGTCTCAGCAAACGTGTACTACAAGGTGTTCCCCATGGCCGTGTTTGCAGCGGCGCATAGGATCTCAACAAACCGCAAACTGGGTAGAATCAGGCCTGCATGATCATTCGTCCTAGATGTGTGTGAGTTTCAGTGTCTTACTTCTAACGATCTTCTATCAAGACATTATAATTACAAAAGTTAATCACCAGAGGAACAGCAATTTGCCATAATTCCACCTTGGGCAAAAAAAGTAACACCGGGTACTAATTAGATCGTGTTGTTAAAGAAACAAAATAAATAGATTTCATAATCCTGAAAAAGAGCAGTCTAAAATAACATGAACCACAGTTGGCTCATTTTACAAACTATTCCGGTAAATGGCCTGTGCAGATAGCACAACATTTCAAATGAATCACAGTGTACATACTGCGCTGGAATCTTACTTACTTCACATTAGCTTTAAGTTGGACAATTGGTTGTGGACGGTGGACGTTGCGTAGTTTGCTCCTGTCAGTCCAGCTAAGTTTCCTGATCGGAGGAGTTACGTGGTCGGCACTATTCACGGTATGCACGTTACTCAGTGAACCTGGTTTATCGAGTTTGTCTGCGTCGCCCGGTGGATAAAAAGTCTCATGTAATTTACAATGATAATAACGGTATTTCCGCTTACCAACTGAGGCTGTGTAGCAATAGCAGTTACTGCTCAACGGCAGTCCTTGGGGTATGTGATCGGAAAAAGGTTCAACAAAAATTTGGGAACCATAAGGTGGAGTCTTTGATCTATGAACAGGAGCGATTTTTGGAAGGTCTGCGGGAATGGAATAGAACCACCCGGGGCGGCGACTTGATTTACCATTTGAATAACCCCGATCCTGATTGTAGGCAGTTAGGTGAAATCGGTTTTTTTTGCACCAGGATCCGTACTCGCGTTCGATGGATTTTGCCAGACAACGACTGCCGGAGTCACGTGCGCGCAGTTGGGAATGTCGACGAAACAGTTCCGTTGGATAGTGCAACGATGAAGAAGATGAGGCTGCGGGAAAATCCCTGAATGACTCTTCTCTTATCCTACCGGCTTTCAGCCCATACCACCAGAATTTCCAGCAGCATATCCCAGTACAACACAACCCACACTTATTCACTGCTTTGGTTCCATCGGTGTCCTCAGATAAATGCTTGGCCGATTCATTTGTGATCCGAGTCGGAGTACCTGTGTTTCCGAAAGGACTTACGCACAAACAATGACACTGAAATTTAGGAAACAGACATTTAAGTCGTTCAAAAAAATTACCACAGGTCAACTGAAGATTGCCTGAAAGGAGCTCCTCAGAGCCCACTGGCAGAAATTCAACTGACTGAATTTGATTAAAATGTCGGGAATTCAGTCGGGATATCACTACATTTCTCCCTAACGGGACAGTGAGTCTATTCTTCCCCGCAGATGGATCGGTTCCAGTGTAATATTGATTACGTATGTGAAAACCATGATCAGGTGGTACAGAGCTATGGCTTGCCGAATACCTATGAAGCCGCCGGAAAAATCTCCGAAAAATTTGCCTGATACTTTGACGAAACAGCCTTCCAGATGCACAGTAGAATATCCAGTTCGAACACGCGTTTAGAAAACAGAGACTGCGCGAAAGATAGTAGAGAAAGCGGTGGATATCGTCGTCTTTCTCTCCGCCGAATTTAAAATTCAGTATCATTAAATAGATCATTTGTGGGAATGTGCTAATCACATACCAGATATTCATAGATATTAGAAGACGGGTAACATGACCTGCGTTGTCTGTTGGTCCATGACGTTGACCTTGGTTACGACGACGACGACAATGCCGCTGATACGCAGTTGTCGAACTCCCCCGTATATGGACTGGTAAAGGTACGTGGCCACATGTATTAATCGATTCCGTCGACCTCACGCTACGCGAAACATGTGTACGGACCGGTGAACGTTGAAGTGATTTCCGATCCTGTAAGAATTCCAGAAGTCTACCTGGTGGGTTGTTCAAAGAAATTGTCCGTAGTCGAATTTGTGCTGCCCATGGATCTCCCGTATTCGTACAACCTGGGACGCTCAAGAAGGGTGTGCCAGTGAATGGTGATGTCGCGCTAGTCGTTCGACTTCGCACCGAAAACCCAAGTCCAAACGTATGCCGCACGCGAAAGATATTCCAACATATAATGGCGGTGGCTGAGGTCATTCCAATCAGCGGAATTAGCCCCCACAAAATGAAATCAATTAGTGTCACAGCCTGGAAAATCTCGTTATTTCCTACGGGCGGATCACAGTCGTCTTTGTGATAACGATTTTTCCGAATATCGTAGAAGATAGCATATGGCAGCACTGGGAAAATTAGTAGGATGGAGAGACCAATCCAGATTAGAACCAACCACGATATATTTGGACCACTGCTACGAGCCTGAATTGGGCGGATTATTAGATATGCTCGTTGAAGTGATAACATGGTCTGCATATAAGCTGACCAATAGAACATGTAATTGGATAAAATGAGGTGGAGCTTGCATCCAACTGTATTGTAATCACGAATGTCCAAATCCCGCCAAACCTTCAACAGCATCCACACACCTTCTAGTATTAGGACAAGAAAGTCTCCAACGCATATGCTGACCAACCAGATGAGCATGTTCACTGGGAATAGACGTGATAGGAAAAGAAATATCAGGCAGAAGACCGTGCCAAATATTCCAAGAGTCAGAACCAGGGGAAGATACCACTTCAGAAAATACTTTTTCAGGTTGTCATATAAATAGGCATATCGCCCTTTCCCCTGTGGTTGTACAGAATTATTCTGGAATGTAGTGTTCTGGTCTGATAATCTGCTGGTAACTGAGAGATCAGTCTGTGTGATCGACTCCGTTTGAGAAATGTTCTCACTTGCAATAGGAAAAAAACATTGCAGTAACAAACACAACTGAAATAAATGCATGTATTTCCCCATAACTGAGTAAAGTTCGTTCACATCCTTCACAATTCCTCTTGGCAATCTACTCCGCACGTGTGCTGACAGCTATTTGAGGGCGGTTGTTTGGTTTCGTACTGATTGGTTGCAAACTGGCTGGCGGGCTGTTTGACCGTATTTTCATTGGCCGGTGATTCTAACCAACGACAGTTGAAGTAACAGGTTAAGCCAAGATTTGCGGGTCACCTAAATGCGACACTTCCTGGCTGAAAACGATTTGTTCAGAATTACCTGGTAGAAAGTATTTACGGTAGTTGATAATTGCCACATACTGACACAAAAAACGGATCACAAGTCAGATCTTGCCTTGCAGAAACACGGGTAATAAACAGAAACTCCGGAACGTGGGCGAGCGATCTTACTATAGGATTAACTAAAGGTATAAAATGGGGTGCAGAGCGCTACCAGTCTCGCAACTTTCACTTATTCTAAAAGGAAAGAATGAAAGCGAACAGGAACACAACTTCCAACCCATAAGAATAGACGCAGATGCGGAGGACCAAGCCTACAAATTTCGTAGTTTCGTGTTTTACAAATGCGATTTACAGTTCGGCAGTATTTCTGCATATAATCGTTATTATTTCTCAATCACTACTCTAAATGTCACTTAGTAATTGTGCAGACTTGGTAATTAGGATTCACGATATTAGATTTCCTTGCAGAAAAACCCTATCCAAAGCGCACCTAACTTTCTTCATACGTTGGGAGAATACAGAATTTCAGCTATGACTAGGTTCAATCAGGTTCAAGTTCAATATTTTGTCTACCTGCAAACTTCAAGTGAGCTTCACTAATCATAGGTGGGCGAAATATTTTCAATACTAGGAAGTAAAGTTTTATATTTAGCGCACTGAAAACCTGATATCTACTCACCGTTTTCATGGAAATAAGTTTGGTTGTGTTGGTTCCCCAGCGTGCTACTATACACTAGCCTCACTGTAAAAGTTGGCTTGAGCAGATTCAAATTTAGTTCCAGGAGGATAACTCCAACGGACTAGAAGCCTGTCCAGAAGAAACGAAAAATGAAGTCTTCAAGTCACCAAATATGGTTCAATGCATATTCGCCGCAAAATTTAATAGCCATATTTGTTTCGGTGTAACAGGTGGCTTCAGGGAGACTTTCTAAGGATTACAAAGACAGCGGACCAATGACACAGTATCCAAGTTGCGGAGGAGGTTTAAAGTGACATCATCGTTTGAAGTGGAACTTTTTGATGTTGCTCCATATACAGCAAGTCGGAAAACACCCACACAGGTCTCGGAACACCTTTTCCTGAATAGCTGACACTACGGGATACTGGACATACTGGTCCCCCTTGTCGGATGGCTTCTTTTCGATAGGGTCCACAATAAATCGTCACTAGACTGGTCCTTTCCTGTGATCCTCTCAGAAAGGGGGCCGAAGTTATTAGGCCGAGGACTGTGGGTTGTTAGAAAAACCCATCCCAAACAGCATGGCACAGATGTATTCCAATACGGTGAAAGAATATTCTGATGGACAGCGTAGTTGTTGGACTCACCGGAATGCTGAAGCTCCGGTAATAGTACGTGCTGTTGATTCACTTACATGATTTCGTATGTGGAAACACTGGGTAAGCTCATGATATAACCCTTTGTGTACGCATCACTATCTTGAGCCTGCCGCAAAACGGAAGCCCGCTTTCTAGGTACCTCGTCATGAACCGTTCGACGCCATTTTGTCACCGAAGTTTCTTGGAGATCGGTTGTCAAAGAATTAAAGTCCCATGTCCTGCAATCCCACACAACACATCTCTTCGTTCATGGTAGCTGCAAACGACCGCCGCGCCTCATTGATACACCGCTGTGACATCACAGGGGACGCAAGCTGACAAACGTTATTTGAACCTTCAGGATTTGTCCAGTAATCTCATAGCACACACTTCCGTCTGAACTGAACCAATTAGCCACATCTTTCAGCACTTCAGGTCTCTTGTGACAATGTTTCCGTTGTTTTAATCTACATAATACACGTAATTTTCTTACATTCATCTAAGTTCTACTGTACTTCAGCGAGTCTTTTCACCTTGAATATAACCTAAACGCAACTCCCCTTGTGGATCACAGCATAGTTGCTGTATTTGTATGATGTGTACCATAATATACAACACTTGGATATGAAGTTTCTAGTCGGTGGTCATGTTGTTCCTATCAATTTCTGTTGTAAATTTTACTTTCTTAAATGTCATCACAAGCAATTCGTGTGTGCATTTTGTTGGAATCCGCTTCATATAATTAGCAAATTTGTCATCCAGGACATGAAGCTGATGGCCTGCAGCACTGACTCGGAGACGAATTCAGAAATTGATAAGCATACTAAAGTTCCTTTCAGTTAGAGTTACTTTTCATTTGAATCTGAAGTATGTGTCCATACATCAATCGAAAAAAATGTTAAAACTTTTCGGTCCCATTATTACTTTTGTGTTCATTTTCTCTTCAAATAGCTCCGTCACAGTCTCATTAGTAAAGCTGTGGCCGATGAATGTAAACTGAGTCCCCTGGACAAATCACTATTAAGCGCGTACGATTCCTGAAGACAAATATCAATTAAGTGTGTTAATCAGTAAAATAGGGGCGTGTTGAATACTTCTTCTACGGAGACGGAGGCTGGGGAAGGGAGGTCACTGCGCTTTATATCTGTGGTACAGAAATTGCCAGGTGAGAAAAAATCTGGATTGGTAAGTAAAGGGAAAAAAATGGCATTTGACGGGAAACTATGTGACTTTTGAATTTTGTGCATCATCGTTTGTCCTGAGTTGCTGCAATAACCAGTGGAAATTTTGGTTTCGTGACGAAATTTTATTGCTAAGCGGTCCAAAGCTCCAACTTAGACATTTGGTAGGGATTTACAGGCATTCCACGTGATCCCAGATTCTCTTCTTATTAAAGAAGACGCTAAATTACCCGATCCGAATTTGCCCACTGTAATAGAGCAAGTTTTTTTCCCAGACCGAACGTCGTTGGTTTATCACAAGTCACTGACGAGCCAAGATTACTGGAGGCTGAGAAATGAGTTGGTTATAAGTGATAGATTCTATGAAAACCAAACTGTCGCGCATTATTTCATGAAGCAGTTGTGCGGGTCAGGTTCTCGATTCTGGAGACCAACTCAATTCAGCACCGTTCGCCCACACAGAAAGAATGCATCTGAGAGATTGAAAAAGCAACTTAAAGAGCAAAGGCAAGATATGCTGAAGGCAGTACACCTCTCACCACTTCCATACCAAAGGTCATATCAGTTACAGTAGAACTGGATAAAAAATTTAAGTAGCAGAGTCCAACTTTTCTCATCTTACTAGCAGCTAGGCGCCCGCTAGGCACTCTTGGAATGAACTAGGCAAACAGCTGTCGTTTCAAGGTTCATTTGAAAAACCGTGCAGTATAAAGTATGAATCCTACGTGACGGATGTTCTGTTTCAGGTTCAGTCAGCATGCTGTGGCTGGTACTAGTTTTTGGTACAGTTT
Organism: Opisthorchis felineus; assembly: GCA_004794785.1. Taxonomy (NCBI): domain Eukaryota; kingdom Metazoa; phylum Platyhelminthes; class Trematoda; order Opisthorchiida; family Opisthorchiidae; genus Opisthorchis; species Opisthorchis felineus. The sequence goes on from SJOL01007384.1 coordinate 1,635,169, forward strand.
TCGCAGCTGCGAGTAAAGTCACAGAATCGATTGGACTGTGGGAACATGTTGATTCGGGGGTGAGTTTATCTTTTGGTCTGTATTCATTTAAATTCAGATTGTGATGGTGCGTGCTTGAGGGTACTGTCATGTAAAGACAATTATCCGAACGTTACTCAGTGTTTAATCATCCAAATTAACGGCGTTATGCTTACACGCAGTCCATTCCATACGATCATCAGGTCAAATGACATTATGGAATTTGGGTGTTCGAAATGGTTAGAGAGGAATGATAAGCACAATATTTCAACATTCAGCATTGATAACCTTGTAGAACATTTCGTAACTTCGGTTTTCCCGAACAATGCCCAAGTTTCTTATGCCAAAAATTAGTGCAATCATATGGCGACCTAGTCAAAGAATTTTGCGGAGCTAAAACTCTAAGTTTCCGTCGGTAGTTCGTTACCACCACCTGGTCACTCCGCTGAAGGTTTTAAGTATTTCTTCAAGTCGGTTTGCCTCTTCGTATCAACGCAAACGTTTCAGGTTGTGGTACGGCATTTTTTCGTCATCACGAGCAAAGTGCTTGTGGTACCGTTGGTTTTGGTGGAATCTATCCTCCGGCGTCGGACATCCCTAATTTTGATTTTGGCCAACTGCTTTAAGGTATAAATGTCCACCATACCGGAAGAAAGAATGAGAAATCTTCCAGGGAGTGTAAAGCCAGAACGGCTAATTATCGGGCAGATACTGACTGTGCACGAGCATCAGTATGCCTCGTTCCCTCGTGTCATCGTTTGGCCTGAAATGGCCGAAATTTAGATTACAGCCTTCTTGTCAATGCTCGCTCTCGTCCCCGTAAAGTATGGACAAAGGAGCACAATTTAAAATACGCGAGTTGGCTTACTGAACAGGCGTCAACCAGAGTAAAATGTTCAGCCTGTAGGGAAGAATATTATGGGCCGTATATAATGGGTCAGCTTATAATTATCACCTGCCTCAGCAGAAGAATGGCGTCAGAAAAGTTGTAGGGAAATTGCAGTGGAAGTCTATAACCCCTGTAACCACTAAAGACGCATCGGGAATGATAGTTCTAAGCAAAATGGACTATTGTTCGGTTTAATGTTCGAAATGACAAACCGGTGAATTCATTATGGCATATTCAGTACTGTGTGATGACGAATTTCCAGGAGTTCAGATTAAAAGTCAAATCTTACTGTAAATAAAACCCACTTGTTCCAACCGCCAATTGGATACCTAAGGGAGAACATATGGAGGCTGGATACCGATCTCCACAAACGAACCATCCGGGTTCATGTTTTTGTGGTAGAAAATTTCAGGACACTCGATGGAATCCTTTTATTTCTTCGGTCGATCCCGGCCAACTGCCCGGCTGAATGGCACTCTTCAGTGGAAAGATTTAATCTGGAACCATGTTGCCGAAACTTCCCAAACACCACATCATCATCAACTTGGCAGCAGAAGAATGGTTAAGTCCCAGATAGCTCAAACACTTCTCACCAGTTTGCAGCAAAATTTCAAACAGCAAATATCTAGGATAAACGATTTTTTTAGTTTCACTGCCATTCATCATCAGCGCGAAGTGTTGTCAGTAAAGCCAGCAATTTTTCACGCACAGTAAGTACAACTTCATGGGTAGAGACCGGTGGCGCTGAATGAAATTTGGGCTTCATTGAGAAAAATGTATTCACCAATTGGAGCTGAGTATTTAGCCCACAATAGGGTTTTTTTCGGCCATAACCGAAAAAGGTGATTTTAAGTCTCAAATTTCATCAAGTAAAGCTGTTCATTATATCGAAATCTCGCCCACCACCATCACTCACTGTATGCTGATAGTCTAAAAAAATCGTACAGGTTTTTTTACGTTTGATAATGCCTTAAATCACCCATGATTAGAAAATATCATCTGGCCATCCAAGACTATTCTAAAATTAAAGAAAGGAAGCAATAAAATATATCGGATGCCTGAAGCTTGCTACACGCGGTGCGCTAACGGTAGCTTACCTTTTAGGAGTTTATTCCGTTTAGATTTATTATATGCCAGGTTTAATTCTTTTTACCCAAACATTTCCTATGAAAATGAGTGGTGAACTATATTTCTAAGATTTGTCGCAAGTAGCGAAATAAAACGTCTAAAAGTCAACATGGAACAGCCTGCGCCTACGAACTCCGAGTTTGCGGCAACGAATTATGGATGTGGACCTCACGTTTAGAAGCAATTTTTCCAGTGATTCAACCTAAAGGAAAGGCTTCCAGATAATGGCTGTCAGAAGCGACCGAATTTGCATCCCAAACCAAATTCTAATGCTCTTCTAGGTTCAAGTTAGCCAAAAAAAATGGCGTTTAGTTTTCAGGTGTCTTTTGAAGCTGACCTTGTGGTGAGTAACCTAGCACAAAAGGTCCGATTTGGCATGTATCTACAGCAGCTTCCAGAATCAGCACCGTGACACTCACTGTTGTTTCTGTCACTGTTGTGTATATTGCTGCCTTCTTTGCGTGTTTGGGTGATGAAGTTTTGTTGAAGCAAAATAATGTTTACCATTACTCTCTTCCTCTAGCTCAAAGGAAATGTATTTTTCAACTCTGACCGAATAAGGACTTAAATCATTTTGAAGAATTCTGAATAACCAGACATTCATTGGGGGCATGTAACAACGAAGTATGCTGTGTACATACCAGGTGCAAGAGGAACACACCACAGGAGCGCGTCATAGCATATTCTTGTTTGATTCACATCAGCCTGGTGGACAAGCTCGGGCTAATGTTATCCACGAGACAGCCTGATAAACCATCCCCATTGTGAGTACTTCCTCTCTGGAGGGTTAAATTTTATCGGAATTAGAAGGGCGCTTATTAACAGATAAAACTAGTCCCCCACCGACGCTGATGGATAGCCCCTCTTTTACACAATGCATATTGGATTAGGTTTCAGGCAAGTTAGAATGTAAGGACGAAAGGTAGGTATTTCACGGCTTATCTACAACCTTCTACTACTTGGCATTCCAAACAGTGCCCATTGGTGACGCAATTACGGTTCACAAGTTACCGTTTGTACAGAAATACAGAGGAGTGAATTCCAATTTTGAAAAAAATACATGTTACTCATTTTCTCTGACTATCCCCGTTCGTTCAGTCGGGTGCAAGATGGATTTATGCAGAGCCGCCGGAAAGCTTCCAACCGGGGAATCTTCAATTGATGTTCGGAGCGATACGTGAACCTAAAGAACAACGCTCCAAAAGACCAACCGTTTCCCATAAGGGTTTTGGCGATGAAAACATACCAAAGACGTTTGACGCGCGGAAACAATGGCCTCACTGTCCAACTATTGGCGAAATCAGAGACCAGTCCAGCTGTGGATCTTGCTGGGTGAGTCTGAAGTCTGAGTGGGCCAAAAGTTGCTGCCGCCTGAGACGGATGAACTTACCTATCGGCTCTAAATTTATTTGTTTTGGAAAAGCTGCAGCGACAGTTTTTAACGAACGGAAGAGAGAAAAACAAGGGAAAACAACCTCCAGATTAAGCGTTTACCATATATCTGATGGAAGTGGGTGAGGAATTCGGTACCACTTATGCTAAAGCGTATTCAGCTGCTTTCAGAATGCCCCCAAAGTTTACAGTTCGTCGGTTTCTCTTTCCCTGACTACTCTGTTCCACCAGCTGCGTCGAATTTGGGTACTATTTTAGATCCATAACACCATCTCTTGGATTCGTAGTTCTATCCTCCACGACGGTCACTTTCTGATTCTCTGAATGAGGTTGCTCTCCTGCATGTGGTTTTAATTATCAGGCTTTGTTCGTGAGTTTTATATTCGTGATGCCTACCCGTCGCTGTTGGGCCGATTTACATAATTAACTCAAATCTTTGCCAGTAATGCCATTCAATAGATTGCTTGACTTCTTGGGGTAGGACTCTTGAAAATTGACTCAGATATGACACTCACTGCCTTTCCCTCAAGGAAAAGAACGTTTGTCATGGTGAAATAGGCGGCACGCGGCCGTAATCTTATCACATCAATTATGATATATTAAATTTAGGGGAAGCTTGGCTTTCAGCGTGTAGATTTTGCTTACGGGAAAATGTCCCCCCGGAAATAACTTCTCCCAATGAGACAACACCTGCGATTTGACTCAATGGATAGAACTTAACTAGTGAGGTCACTTTCTTATCCCATATCTTATGTCCTCTTAATGTGCTCTGTTCAGAGGAAGCCAATAGACGGGTAACAATCATTTCAAACATAGCGGAGACTGGTATCGAAGTCACGAAAACATGTTGGTCTGAAACAATGAAGACGAGTCACACAACAAATGTTTTTTTTCGAATTGCAGACATGCCTTCATGACTGACATAAATCCAGCTACAGTCGGAGGCATTAGCTGGAGCTTCTACGTTAAGTGGGGAACAAGTTTTATCCAGTCGCCGGTTAGAATGAAAGTTGCCTTCTACGGTACGTGGAAACAGGGACATGCAGGGAACTTCTATGATGGGGTGGCTTTCCTCATCCAGTGAAAGAAGTTTTCTTGTCAATTGCCTGGACTCGCATATGATTGCCTGACTGTGGTAGATGAGTTACCCAATCTATAGATTTATTCGGTACTTGCGTCAAAGCGGTATATCCCTGAATCTCAAGGAACCTGGGCATCAGGGTATAGTGCGGGCTGTTTTGTTGTGTGGATGTTAGACTTAGCCTGTTAAAGCAGCAGAACTGAGACGTCTTCAGGTGATCGACAGTCGTTGTCTCAGAAACATAGCTCTTGTGGGTTGGTGTCAGTGAATCCTTGACGAGGCAATTAGAAAGCGATTTTTCGGTTGTGCAACGGGGACTTCCATTTAAGAATGTATCCAGCGCCAGAAACTCGATTGATTAGGCCATGTATTGCGTATGCCGAACCATCGTTTTCCGAATACAGTGCTGTTTTCCGTTCACATTTCAGAGTAGCGGAAGCAGAGATGTGGCCAACACTTGACCCGGCAGAGGAGTATGAAAGAGATTATGAAAACGTTTGGGTACTGTCGGTGCTACTCACTTACCAGGATGGGGACCGCTTGATCCCTAATGCGCCTAGTTGGAGACGCTGCAAAATATGCCTGATAATCGATGTCAGTGGCGTTCGTGTTGTCGGTTTCTAGTCAGCTTGCCCGAATGAGTGTCTGGAGGTGAAGGCACCTCAGAGTTATTGTAGTAAAGTTGCACAAAGCCTCTTCTCTGTGTACCCCTATTCTTTTCTTCACAATAAGGCTTTCAAATAAATCATGGTTGCACGTCAGCGAAGCATTAGTGTTGAACACTGATGTCATACTGTCCATGGTGGTGATGATAATGGCTTGGTTGATTTTATCCGCAGACCGCCTCGCGTTCGACAATAAAGCAGAGTTTTTACTACAGTCTTATGGTAACCATCTTGGTACAAAATTGTTTTCTACAAGTGATTGACGTCAGGCAGCGGGTAGTCACCTATAATCCAACCAAGAGTGGTTAGTATTGGTGGAGCTTCCTTTTATCTGAATGATGACCGTTTATAACCTTCCTCCCTCTCAATCGTCTTCCTTCACAGGCTTTCGGAGCGGTGGAGGCAATGAGCGACCGTTTGTGTATTCACTCAAATGGTACTTTTACTAAAAGCTTAAGTTCCGTTGACTTAGTTTCTTGCTGCGAATACTGTGGTTTCGGCTGTCAGGGCGGCTTTCCTCCTACCGCATGGGATTTTTGGCAAACGGAAGGCATCGTCACCGGAGGCTCAAAAGAAGATCCCAGGGGCTGCCGTTCCTATCCATTTCCGAGGTGCTCGCATCACGGATCAAAGAAGTACCCGCCATGTCCACACAGAACTTACAACACGCCAAAGTGTGTACGGAAATGCGACACCCCCGACATTGATTATGCAACTGACAAAACAAGATGTAAGTTTCATCGCATTTTATTTTCCGTGAATTCACCAACCTGCTTTGTTAATAGGACAACCTAAATGTGTCAAGCGAGGTCAGAAGTATATTACTCGGGTAAAACATGCTGTATCGGGGATAGTGTCCCGAGCAAATTTTACGTATTACAGTTAGGTATGTATTTAGATACGGTGCCGGAAATCACTTCGGACAAGCTTTACCTTTGCAGCCTATGCCGATTGCAGATACTGATAATGGGTGTGAAAGCTGGGGTTGTCTAGTTGTTCGAGGCCGTCTAGGGGTGTACGTTTGCCTCTTCATACTTATCGTCCAAACAGCCAACCGCATCCACTTGACACCTCGGATTACTCAATACTTTTTTGCACCTACGCCCAAGCGACTTAGCTCCACATTCACTGGCACGCTCGCATGATCTCCAGGTTCAAGTGGATGAAAACCGTCGGGATCTGACCACTCAGATCGAACGTGTAAATAAAATCCACTTAGGGTTGGTTAATGGTGGAAAAACAGCAATAAATGCAAACTTCCAAACTCAAGGTCTCAAGTACCGTGAGTGACTTTCTTCAGGGATAAAGCGCAAAGAGGGCAAGAGAAACGGGAGTTAATTGATATCTATCAGTACGCGGCTGGCCTTCAAGAATTTGTTTGCTTGGTAACTTTGATTGGTAAGCTTTGAATTTCGTGTGCGCGGGCTGAAACTGAGGACAGATATTCTCGCTATCGGTTGGTGTTTATGAGCTCATCCACACAGCGGGTATGCATTAGTTGTGTTTTAGCTCAGCGTAGGCAGTTTGTGTGTGAATTGCCTAAGCCTTCCACACCGTCGTTCTGAGTGCCTGATCAGGGCTCTGTGGATTAATTGAGCCCGATCAAAGTATTGTGGTTTTTCACAAATGCGTGCGCAGAAATGAATGAGTCATTTTGCCACTTCTGGAACTGTGGAAAATTTTGGGTGGGAAGCTAGAATATAGTTTATGTTTCGTAGTGTGCATTCGCGGGTGTCTTTCCTATGTCTTACTCTGAAACGCATCAAGGAGCTTCACTGTAGACAGAAAAATCATTTGCCTTGTAAAATAAAGAACGGGGAGGGGGGAACACTTACGGTTAGCCTTGTGGAAGCAAGCCGACGGGCTAGATAGGAGCTGACAATGAGGTTTCATCGATATCATTTTGCAGCCAGGGCCTACAGCTAGTTCGACCACATGCAGGGAAAGCCACATGGACTTCTTTCTAGAAGGCTGATCGTACCGATGTCGTACACACGGCGCATGTTCAAGGTCAAGCTCAGTTCGGGCCACTTTGAGGTTCACTTTGTAATTAATGTGATGACAGAGAACCTATTTTTTCCCACAAACAGTTCAATAGTGTCTTGTTTTTTAACACCCTCATTAATTTCGCTGTGAAATTGGAAAGGTATTGATAGCGCAAATGGCCAATCCTCAGTTTTAATGAGTCTAGGCAGGGATCTGACAATCATCATGCATATAACCGAAGGCAGCCGATCGTGACGTCAGCAGCCGTAGTTCGAATCTTATCCGTCTGTATACATCAGTGAGGTCCAAATGGTTTCTCACGGTTTGTGCTTCTCAATGACTTGTTGATTTCGTCACCAGTATCAACATGAAAGTCCGTTACTAGCAGTAATAACCTGAGATAGCAACAGAACTATCGCTTTCTTGAGGGTCTGTGTAGAATACTGTAGGTTTCATATACAGCCCTTTATTCCTTTTTTACAGATCAAAGGCACACATCGTGGCATATTAGTATTTAAATTGCTCTAATCCGTCGCCATACGCAAAACATGCAGACAGACAATTAAATGCTCACGCTGGTGTAGTGAGGTCGGAACCACGACAACCAAAGAATGTTCCAAAAACTTATGTGCACGCAAAATTAGCTTGTGGACTTTAATAGGAGCGTAGGGTTACTATTTCGCTACACTAACCAGAAGGAGGCTTCAGAATCTCCGTGGTAACTGGCCTACAGTAAACGCACAGCGGAAGATAAAGCAGGGTCGCGGTCTGACCGTGGAGCTTTCGTATACTACTTCGTTAAAGCTCGAAGAATATCGCGTGGTATGTGTTTAGCTATGCATTCCGGTCTATCCTGCATCTTCGGAAAAGTCGTATTAAGTGGTCGTGAAAAATGACTATTCAGATTATAGCGCAATTTTACCATGGAAATAAAAGCTCAGTTCACAGCTTTTAAATGGCCTTTAGGTCCTTTATAAGCTGATATGTCCACTTGATACGTGCGGCCAGACTAAATGGGGGAATACTCAAAGGCAGGAATTCCACAACGCAATGTGCATCTAAATATCCATCTTGTCGGGGTCGATTCATTGGGTGTTTCGGTTAAACATTTGGAATCCGGCGGCAGTTATTCGGAAACAGCGCTAACAACAGTCTAATGTAAGTTGAGATACAGCAGATCAACAGTATGGAAATGCTGTACTTTGGCAATTTGTCGTCCCATTGTCTATGGGAATTAAAGCAAGAGGAAAACGTTTTGTCTCGCCAATGGCTTATCAAAGTTTCTTCTACACGAATACACGTGTGACTGTAATTCACCAAATCAGCTAAGCCATTGTTTCAAATCCGCCCCATATTAGGCAACCCCTGGCTCCGATCAGTCCACACCAAAGCAAGAAAGCACCAGATTAGAGTTTTGCTCCCATTAGAGCTGATTAGAAGCACACTTACTTGGACGTGCCCGGGTTTGAACTCAGGCCGTGTTATCTCTGCTGTCCAGGACGCATCTTGAGAATCACGTTCGAACAGCCGAACATATCTATACCTGAATGATGTGACTGTTTTTCCCGGCGCTCTTGATGAGCTCCACTAAGAGCGAAACTCAAGTCTAGTTATTCCATTCTTTGGTGTGGGCTCACCAGAATAACGGGCCAGGACAGGCGGTAAACGTGAATGTGAGTAAGGTGAATATGAAGTCTACAGGGAAACGTTAGTGTAAGACAATAATTGAAAGCACGTAGAACGAGAGAAACGTGAATGTGTGTTTTACGGAGAACTGTTAGTGAAAAACAACAATTGAAAGCGCATAGAAAACGAAATGATATTTTCGAGGTTCACAGTGCCGTCTGAATCCATCGTCTCATGGTATATTTCCACGCAGCCTGAATAATACATCAAGGCCACCCAAATTTCTGCCTGTCCTCAAAATTTCAATATCTCTATTTTGCTCAGCTGCAGACAATCAACCGTGAATTGTGAACATTGGATGTCCAATGACATATATCCAGGAGGGAATGAATGAGTGGATTTTCTAGACTTCCAAGAGAAAATATAGTCACGAACTCAATGGATAGCTGGCATTCACATGATTAGCGTCCTTCTGTAGTTTCCCATCGGACTAATGCATGTTATTCACTTGGTGTTATGCAGTCTCTCAGACTACATGCACCTCAAGTAATAGGCCCTTTTCGATAGACGGAATGTGGCTTATGACCAGGTTTTTCCATTCGGAGGATGTTCCTTTCGTGCTAAAATTATTTCTTTCCGTGTGATTTTGTTCACTTGGCTGTTCCCCATACAAAATTAGCAAGGAATTAAGTGGTAGACTTATCCGACCTTTGACCATGTTCTGATCAGTAGATGCATATTCCAGTTTGCAATGGCTTGAATCACTGGGACTGCCACTAATAAGTTACACATTTTCATTCAGAGAAAACATTAACTTTTCAAAAGCCACTTTTGCTTTGAACTAGGATTCATCCGTTTGCGGATGGGTTGTTTCATGGATGAGACGGCGATAGCCATTGCGAACACAACGGATGAACATTAGTCTGTATGTTCAACGCGATCCATATGAAAACGGCTCGGATTACCGCACCCAGTTTTCTTGCAATCGGGTATATACAACGTGCTCCCCTGTATTATTTAGGGGTACACTGACATTTCCATCTATATTCCAGTAAATGGACAAAACGGGCGATTGTGAGTATGGTCCATGACCGCAGAGACCTATCACGATTCTGACTGCGATGGTGTGACATCAGATGGGCGCCAGAACAACACAACTGAATAATAAGAACACTTTGAGGTAGAATCCCAACTTCTTGATATAAGACATGTCGCCTAAACTCTTTTGGATTGCAGATTACCTCATTTAAAGCACTCGATGAGAACGTGACAGTTTCCCCCCCTTTAACACGAACGCTCAGATCCACGCGATTTGGTTTGTTTTTCATCAACAAGCAGTCTAGTTATCTAGGGGCTTTGTGAAACGTTGTGCTCCCATACGTGGTCAGTACACATGCTTTTTGAGTTTAAACGTTGCTGGGCTTAATCAACATTGAAGTATTTCACTCTCACTTACGCTCACTCTCTGATCTGTCAAAATGACCGCAATCGGCTGAGGAAACCCGTAGATTTCGTCATCGAAATCAAAGCATACAGTGTTTTAGACTATGGATGTTTTACAATTAACAAAGAAAAATACGAATCTGAACTTCACCTTAAGAATAGGACTGCTACTTTTCACAGTACGGATCCAGCTTCGTGGGACTTTCACAATTACTGATTACTGACTATTCCATATCTAACTGAGCTCCGGAGAATATCTGCTTGTTGATCGTTGACGTTCAACAGTTGGAAGTTTTACGAAGTTTTCAGGTCCTCTAGTTTGAGTGGTGCAGAAAAACATGGAACCTGTTATCGACTCCACCTTGTTTGGAACTCACCAGGTAGGCATATTATGAAAGCATTACGAAGCCCTGACAGCCTGTCCACACATTGAGCGGAAATTTGTCTCAGCTTGGCATGTATGCTCGTCGTAACTGGTGTGTAGGGTACATAACGCTTCGAAGTTTGATTAATTAAACATTCATGCACGTGGACCCCATAATCCGCCTACGACAAAATTGCTGTTCCATTTGATCACCGGAAATACCCAGCCAGTTCGAGACAGGCAATGGACGGATTTTTGCAGTTTTTTCTGCGTTACTAAAATAAAATGAAGAGATGTTATTGAATATTTTCACAGTAGAATCTCTACACGGCTAGTACGATGCAGACAAGTTAAATTAGATCACTACTGTATCCGGTACGTGCTACTCCATTGAGTTTACGGCACATCTGCAGGCCTAAACAAACTCTCCTTGATCGTATTCACCGGGTAAGCTAAGCAAGGTAAGTTGAGAGAGACTGTAAGCACCTTAGCTCTCCAACATAAAACATCAGAGGACTTAATATATGGGCTTCTGTTCAGGAGTCAAGAGAATGACAGGATTACACTCTCCTTATATGACAGCCACTAAAACACCCCGAAACACGGTTTTGGTGCTCAAATTGTTTATATATATATATATATATATATATAATAACAGTCGGCTTATTTTTCCAATGCGTTTTTAATTTTTACTCCTCAGGTAACATCACATACAATGTGCAACCAAACCAAAAGGCGATAATGAAGGAGATCATGATCAACGGACCAGTCGAAGCAGCCTTCCATGTTTACGAAGACTTTCTCGGTTACAAGTCAGGTGTGTATTTCCATTCTGGTGGCAATTTTCTTGGTGGTCATGCCATTCGCATTTTGGGCTGGGGGGAAGAGAACGGCGTACCGTATTGGTTGATTGCAAATTCATGGAACGAAGGCTGGGGTGACGACGGATATTTTAAAATGTTGCGCGGGAAAAATGAGTGTGGGATTGAAGATGAAGTCACTGCGGGTTTACCAGAATTGTCCAGCATCCCACTTAAGTGACTCTGGTCATTTGGAAGTTGACGCCTTACCCTCAATATATGTTTTGCAAAACAGCTGTTTTGTCCCTGAAAATTCGAGATCATCTTGGCTCCAGCTTTTTTAGCTAATGAAACCACCGCGTAGGTGGCCAAAATTCGTCCAGACTTTTAGCAGGCTCAGATTTCCCACAACGTCTTAACAATGAGTGGAAATTCCAAAGTGCTTTTTTTTACAGACGGAATCTACACCTGACTGGATGTGAACTTAGGACATTCTATACTGGACGTCAAAGTCCAGCCGTGGGACCCGAAAAGTTACGTCCATTTCCCAAGACATTAAATAAACCGGAGTTATCCCTGGTTTTCAGATTTCACGAGTGCCGAAACTTCCCAGAGCAATGGCGTTTTCGAGCTTGACGTTGACCTGCTTGTGAAAAAATTTATGGAATTTTTTTCTTTTTCACTGGTATCCACCCATCTTTAGTTATTATATGAGTAGAGTGAGAAAAAGGTGAACTATATGTTCCTTTTTCTTCAAGAAAAACGGCCGGTTTGTCTTCTCTTTTTGTTGATTGCATTTACAATTGCGGAAACCTGATAAGGAAATCCAAAGACGCACATTTAGTATATGGATATCAAGGCCGTAGGCTGATACGTTCCCAGTCAATTCAAATTTGTACCAAGTAGAATGGAGAGTAAACTCGATCAATCGAGCCAAAAACTAAAAAAACTGAACTTTTGGTAAAGCGAGATGCTGATAAACCTACCTACTTTTTGATAGTTCTCATTGAAATTTTACACTCGCAGTTCACTTTAAACACCACCTGAGCTGATATTCAAGATATCCAATTATTTCCGATGATACAATACTGCTGAGAAAACTTGAGTCTCGCTACAAGAAAAAAATGTCCGTAATGGGACTTTTTCTACGCTTATGCCTAGTCAGATGTTTAGGAACGCACTAAGTTTGACTGATTTCCAGATGCAGCACGTAAAGAAGAAAAACTGGCATTTGGCTCCCGAAAGTATTAATAACTACACAAATAGTTTCACACCACAACATTTTCAAATCGAAGTAAGCCAATCAAATTCCCCAAAACCCCATCAAATACTTCACAGGCAGTTTGACCTTGCAAAAAGAAATTCTGGACTATCTTTGGATGATGCCAAACTTCTTGTGATATCACCAGCTGGGACGCTCACTTTCTTTTAAAAGAAGCCACTTGTGGATGGGGAAACCAGATACCAGTGATCAGTTTCAAGTGGGAATGCGAATTTTCAATTGAAACTTCGGCGTGTAACTAAAACAAGTCTATGTTGAAAAGCCAAGAAGCACCACGTAGTTGTTTCATTCATATTGGGAAAGTGTGCAGTTCATAGAGATCTGAACACAACCCCTGCTGAATAACTCGCACTTAGTTAAAATATATCGCCGCTTATTGTCAAATCGCAAAAACCACATCACGCTTTGACTAGCTTCGTGGACTGAGACTTCTCACATTATATGTTCACTGATTATGCGAGTAATTCTTTATCTGCGCTACGTAAATATTGCTGGTGGCGTCAGCAGATTTTAGAATTTTCTCTCCTAGTAAGCAATCTACATGAAGCTCAGAGAAAAACTCATACAATCGACGGACCTTCCTCCTGAGAAGTCGCAACTCGAGAAGTCAGTCAGTACATGACTACATAATGTGGTTTACCTGATTGTAGAATGATTGGCGCTGTATTCTGCCCAAGCTCGAGTTCATCACATTGTTCATCAACCTCTCGTGGTCTAAGAGTTAGGTGTTCAAACTATTAGCCGGGAGTTCGCGCGTCCGAGTGTTCCTGGAGTTTCGTAAGATGCTCACTGCCAGTGATTCTCAATAGGCATTAAGCAGCTATACAGTGATTCTCGGCCTTTCAGCTTAGACTGGCATCATTTATACACCACCAAGACTCAAATGCTGGCGATGCACTGCACTACAGTCTTCAAATCAAGTCCCCGACATCGTCGATGTTAGACTACTAACCGAAATGTACACTGTCAAATCAATCCGCTTCAGTTTGGTGCACTGGAGCTTCAAATCCTCTTGCATTAAGGTATTTTACTAAAAAGACAAGTGCAAATAATAACTAACTGGATTGTTGATACACTTAATAATTTGTGTTTATGGTGAGTAAAGTCCTCGGAGAAAGTCATCGTACAAAGCTCACAAAGTTCATAAGCTTTTTCAAAACAAAACAAGCGGGTTCAGGTAGAGCATAAGGTTGACGGAAACTCGGGGGATGCGCCTACTTGGTTAGCCCCACGAAGGACGAAACCGATCTTGGGGTATCGAAGAGTTTTCAGCAACCTTGTAAGTAGTTTTCTTTACGAAAATATACTTCGATAACTCGAATATCGTGCCAACCGAAGCATGAGGCGGTCTTCTTGCAGCACATTCAGTTGAAGAATTTCATTAACAATAAATTCAGTTGGGTCTCCCGTGAAAATGCAAATGAGTGTAATTGTCGTAAACAAGCTGGCGTATATGCAGGTGAACACCCGTTTCTCAACGCAAGATAATATTAACGCAGACCGGTTCAAAATGGCGTTCATTAGTTTAGTTTTCTCACGGTTTTGACACATTGCAAGAATGTATCCAAGACAATTATTGTCCCTAACATGCTCAAAGCCTTCCCAAAAGGAGTCAAAATTGCATTATCGCCATAGGAAATTAGTTATGCATTTATGTATTTATTCTCTTGGCGAAAGAGTGTTTTAGCAATTTAGACAGGCTGGAAAACCGGACTATGGTTCTCGATGAATTCAATGTCGCCTCTATAGAATGATTTACTGAAAGCGCAATATCACAAAAAGATTGGTTACACAAGCGTCTCCTGTGGGCACAATCGACTACATGGCTCATAAATGGGAGCACACTACAGAATCTGTGTAACCATTGATATTACTGAACACCAAACTGAGTACTGTGCGAATACGATCGATCGTAATCCATTGGTATCAACAGCAGATCGACATCGATTGGTAGCGTATCAGTTATTCTGACCTGAGAAGCGAGCTCTGGTTTTTAGAACACTCGGTTAACTTGTTATCAAGTGTGCTGACTTTATCAACCTTTTGTAATAACATATCATGTACCCCATTCGTTTATTTTTAAGTCTTCGGACCGATCGTCTGCATAGAGTCTGCATACACGATTTTCCGGTGCCACTCTTTGCACGCCGCCACAAAATCAGAGCTCTTAATGCAGTTTTCGGGTCATCCATTCCGCGCGTTATGTTTCTCACGGTTGTGCACACTTACGCACGTGTGCATGACGCACGTCTTATTGCATGTAGAGTAATCGATGCTGCTGTCGCTCCTGGAGAGTGAATGTTTGACAGACAGGTGCAAACCAGGAATTCAATCCTCCTGTTGCTGAGGTAGTGATTCTCTTCCAAGCATCTAGCTTTGGTGGTCTCCATTATCCTCTAGATCGACAAACTCATCTGCTAATATTTCCTCAAGCGATTCGCTCGGTTATTCTTAAGTTTCCGAACCTTACCTTGGAGTTTAATCTCCTTGAATAAATACTGAGGCTGTTACATTATTCGAACTTTCTATCCCGGTTGCACCCATCTGCCGATTCTTTGCCCTCCATCACCATATGTCAAGCATTTGAAGAAGTCTACATGAGGTTTGCCATCTCATAAAGATGAATGATGACCAATTACAAACTGTTGTCTTATCTCTAAACGGTATCTCACAAGACCAAGGTGATAAGAGGATTGCACTGCTGGTCCACACACACATTCACGTTGCATTGAAGAGAGCCATACAATGACGCGTGCGCTAAACACAGGTGCGCACGTATGCACAACCATGAGAAAGCCTAATGTATGGATTGGATGACCAATAAATTGCACCAAATACTCGGATTTTGTAGGGGGAGTTCAAAGTGGGACTAGGGACAAACAAGCGAGAAACAAGGAGAAACAAGACGATCCGTCCAAAGATATCAAAAATGCGTTGATCGGCTATTGCGTTTTTTTAAGCCGATGCGAAATTTCCGTCTCCAGCAATATTACTGTTTGGATCACCAGAAGGAGAGAGTGGTTTGATTATTGGCAGAAAAATTCACACAAATACGTGAAATATAGTACGACAGAAAAAAA
>SJOL01007384.1:1661412-1707019 GCA_004794785.1 Opisthorchis felineus
ATCTTAACACAACTGTTCGGCGGGCATCAATTCCATAAGCTCAACAGAGATAAATCCAGAGAACCGAACTAAGTTATTATCATAAGTCCATGCATTTAGTTGGCAGATAGAATTCTGTGGCGCCCTCAAACTCCAGAAAAAAGGTTATCTATGACCTGACTATGAAGGGCACTTGTGGGCTATCGAAAAGACAGACGTTCTGTCCTAATCTGTCTGTGTGGTTCAAAGTGAAGTTTCTCAATCGCTTGAGTGGTTAGCGGATTTCCGTAAAAAACTCGCGCATGCAAAAACAATGAATCAAACGTGCATACTGAAAACCAATAGACATTTGACTTAGACATCAACAGCGGATATGCAATTCACCTAAGAATATTCTCGTCATTAATCCACAACACAAGACGCCCAAGCATAATCATTTGTGGTGGGTGTCAAAACTATGAATCGTACATCTGGTAGAGTGTGATAGACAGGATGATTGGTATTTACAATAAATTCATGTTGACACTGCTTATTTTGGCCGGCATTGTATCAATTTGGACCAATTAGTATCCACGTGATGATGGTACAGAATTCTATTTCCTGGATATACAGTCAGGATTTTGATGTTGAAGTAGTTTTTCTGCACTGCTGCATTCATTGTATGTCATTAAAGATATTGTTTTTCAACTTGTGTAGATTAGTCAACAGATCGGCTGATTCATTCTGACGAGTTTGGGTTGTAGCTAGCCAAAATGTGACCGATGGCGACTTGGTAATCACTCACTCTTGTGGCACTACCAAAGAACATGAAGTCTGCTGTCCAAAGATTCATACATCTACCAAGTTCTTCGAGGTTGTCAAAGCTAGACGATGAAGTAGTTAACTGTCGGCACCGCCCGCAGTTGGCCTAACTGGTACTACCTAAGTTGATCTTCTTTTGTAGTTGATTGCGGGATTTAGGTTTGTATTGTCCTTGTTTAAGCGGCTCTTCCGCAATTATTCTGGTGAGTTCATGTCCAATAGGGGACAACTGGACTAGAATGTCGCTCGTATTAGAGCCCATAAACGGTGCATATCCCTAGTCTTCGCGGGAGCTGAACTGCAGACATTTGACTTGTGGGATGGAATCGTTACCCATTATTCCGCCAAAGCAAGCTGGACACCTCTAAATTATCAAGTTCCGACAGGCAAACGCATTCAGGACTGAGTGATCGAACTGGTAGCCTTAGACGACAACCCAGTAACTGTCCTGGGCGACTTTTTCTGTGAGGACTCCCCACTCAGTTAGCGCCAATCACATTGCTCAATTATAAACACGTTTGCCTGTTCAGACGTGATAATTATGTGCCTCCATTGTGCACTGGCGGAGTAATCTTGGCACTCCCATGACTAGAATGTCAGATGTCCTGAGTCCAAATCCTGAGCACGATCATTCATATGCACCCTTGCTGAGCTAGGATGAGGACGAAACTCGAGTACAGCACTTTCTATTCCCGTTGTGGATTTACCAGAATGCCTGAGCCATGACAGGATTTGGGCTGTTGGAATGAGAAGGATTTGAATGTGAGTAAGTGAAGAGGTGAGAGTTCGCAAGTTCCGTTTTAAAATCGTCGGGTGTTGCGGAACTAGAACTAGAATCAGTAATAGAATCTTCCGCGGCCAAAAACGATCTCATCGAAGTCCTTTAGTTGAACTCTCTGCCGCTTTCTGACGAAAAAAATTGCCTAAACTTAGCAAGCGTTTGTTTTTCAGAAGTAGATAAGCTGTGACCAGCCAAAGTAACAACAAATTGAGTTGAGTAATAACACATGTGGGAATCGAGGATTCTTAAGATTTTTTCCGATTCACCACTGTTCCGAGTTTCAGGGATGGTCAGGTCCTGTTTATGTTGGTTTATATCTGTTTATATTTGTGCACAAGAAACAAGGCAGTGAGCCAATGAACAACTGGACCAATGATCGACCCAAATGTTTAGCCTTCAAACAATCTAGTAAATGTAGGTCACATTGTTGTTCAACGCTGGTTCAGTGCTTCAAAGAAACCGCGGAATGTGACGGACGGCCTAAACTCACAGACCACTGCTTCACGCGAGCAGATCAGATGAAGAAAATGATCAGCCCGCTTGCAGCCGCAGAGTGGAATGTCGGTTGATCTCGGGAATTTCCAAACCTAAACATGTTGTTGCTGGTAATACAGGTTGCTTTTTATTTGGGTGTCTGCACCGAAAAACAGGATATTAGTCCCCATGTTTTTAAAAAGCTCTTTGTAGAGAGAAGTGTGCATTTAAATCCACTAGGATTTTGTAACCACCTATGCAAACAAGTCTACAGTCTAAGTGAACGTCCAGTGGTATCACAGTTTCGAACCAAAATTTCCGCACGTAATAGACAATACATTAGACGATACATTGATTATGAAAAAACACCTGTGGAAAATTACATACTTCTTGGTACTTAGACGGCTGGAAAACAAAATAAGGCAGCTGTTAATGGATCTGACCTTACCCAACGTCTTATTGGCACCGTAGTTGATATGGGGGGTGTCAAAATGCTTGGCACTCTACATACATATGTTTTTAGAGAGAGGCACACTTTGGTTTTCAATGACTTGTGTAGTTCGGGAGTTAATGGCTTCGGTATTTAACAGGGCCTTTATTTGAGCCACCAGTGACAAGACCGTCCTTCGTTGAATAGTCCCAGACTGTTGAATGAAGGTGACCGTCACTAACGAAATCACATTCATCACAAAAGGAAAACAAGTCAGCCCCGCCTGGTCATGATTAAATGCACCTTTTATTGAGCGGATAATCTATCCCGTGTGGCTTCCTTACTCCTAGTACCTTCAGTGCAGGCGGCCAGACATGACTGATATCTTCTCGCTTACTTGTCGTGCAAACCCACTAGTGCTAATGCCTAAAACTTCATCATACGAGTAATAAAGCTATGAATATGATTTTTTATACACATTTTTAGAGCGTGCTGGTCCAATGTATATCCTTTTTAGAAGAGAAATTTCGGTGTAAAACTGATCTACTAACCATTTATTGCTGCCCAAAGGTGGCTACACAAGTATGCTCTATTCCATTTCAGGGTACACTGAGGATCAGTTGGTATGTTTGCCCTCAGGAAGCCGAAATGAATGGCTGTCAACTAATTATCCTACGCTTGACTTTTGTGACTTTGTTTTTAATGAACTGATATATTCAGGGACAGTAGGTAGTGCTGATGGCAGTTCACCAATTATGCCGCGAGAGCAGTTATGTGGCTAGTTTAAAACTCCGGCAATTATAACGAGAATAATACACCCCTTGACCACGATTGACCATTTTCGATTGTTTGTATCCGGATTAACCCTCCCTGTTTTTCATGGTAGTCAAACGAGTACTGAAGCCATGTCTTCACGAGCATGTTCAAAGAATTCCAACGTGATTGAACAGACAAGTGATAACTTTATTTTTTCTACAAAATATGCCATCTGGTATTCATAATCGGAATGACAATCTGAACCCATAAATTCACTTGCAAACTTCCTACACACACTCAGAAAGATTCGCCACTTCATTTCACTAGTAGACGGGCAATGAGGTCCACACTGGCGGATATCAAATTTCCTTGGTAGCCTTTTTTCTGCGTATTCGTCAAGGGACACTCTTAGCCTTTTAGCATGCTCGTTTTTCGGTTCTCATTTTACTCCATGTTCTATCGTTCTGTGTTATCCATGTCACACCTGTTTGAAGACAAAACGTGCAATAATCAATGATTGAAAATGCGACTTTGGAATTGTCTGTAGGGTAGATTATAATATACAGAAAAGTAGGTATATGTGGCTAGGCACTCAAGAACACGTTTTAAAAAGACTTATTCTTTGTGTTCACATTGCACATTTTCATCAGTTGTCAACGACTCTATGAAGGTGTTTTCAACCTTAGGCCTCGTCTGTCAAGCCAACAACTGGTACAGCTGGTAATAAGAATACCAAGGCTTACTGTTTCCGGTGACTCGGGGCGGATTCCTAAGTCTCCACAAGGTACGCTTATTTGCCCTGAATCTACTAGGTACATTTTGCAGAGAAGTACTCACAGGATAACTGAAAGCATTACTGTGTGTATCTACCAAAACAGATTCTCAAGGTCATTAACTGCTCTACCATACTCAAATATTCCAGAAACTCACACGAGATACTATTATTTTTGACGAGTTCAAGAAACACTTCACTGTATTCGCCCTCTACCCACAACAAACCACGATGACTGGTTCCGTCAAAGGGCGCCGTTGGCGAGTTTACCCCGAATAGATTGATGAATTCTGCCAAAGGTACGTAGATACTGGGTACTCGGAAACACTTAGTACTAAGGGGGGTCAAAATGCCTCTTGATCAAAGAGAACTTGTAGTCCTGTCATTTCGGAGATCAAATTTGCTGGAAAAAAGCAGATTACAAAATGTAAGGAGTACCGTGACGTTCCCACCAAATCTGAGTAGGCGTATCTTAGGTCACCGTGCTCCGTTAAAATTTCACCTAATGTTAGGCTTGGAAGCTGCTTTTTCCAGCAAGTGCTAACCGCTACTGAATTTGCCTAGCTGATATAAACCGTCGATATGTGTTGATACATAATACTAACAGCAGTAAACAACATAACTGAGCCTGGTGAACGACCTAGGCAACGAGGTTATTTAACTGACTTGGTACCGAGTGGACATGAAGAAGTAAACAGGCAGACGTGAGGGCCAGAGCCATTACACCACATACGGTCGATGTGCATGAAACCACATTCTGCTTTAGGCGTTTAGACTACTAGAGATAGGGGAGTTAAAAGAATGACGCTTCACCAAAGTGAAGTGGAAATGAGCCTCCCACTAGTGCACGAGGCAGGAGGGGAGTATCCTAAGAACCGTTTCACTTGACATTACGACTGTCTATTAAACTCGCTGACACAGTATTAAATATGGCCACTGCATGTATCTGCTTTGTAGTAAAGCCGTGACACTAATTATCCGGTTCAGTGTAAAAATTTAAAACAGAACAGGTGCAATTGTACTTGAAACCCGACAGCAGTCAAGACTGTAATACAATTTTGGCCTAGGGTCCTGCCTTTACCACGAAAGTTGGCAGAAGCAAAAGTGATTGCATATCTTATTCGGTCATCTTCGGTTGTCTTGTTTTTACTCAGCCAACGGATAATCCGCTGAGCCTCGATAGATTACGTGACTGTCTCACAGATGTGTTCTAATCCATTAGTCTCATTTATGCACACCAGATTGGAATGAGCCGCCATAAGGTTTACCGGTTTTTCTGAATGCCAAATAATTCCATCACCCAGCGATTTGAATTGCACGACTCTCGATAAACTGAGGAGTCATTATGTGTACTTAACTCAGGAATTTTTGAAGAAAATACATTCCTTGGTGGATGAGGGTGAACTGAAAATTCTTAGAAACATCCCAATGTTTCTTGTGCGGTTCCTGGCAAGAGTATACAGATGATTCGAATAAATCGTGCTGGGTAATTTGTGTTATTGTGGCCAAAGACAGGAATGATTTTACGTTCAGATTAACCATGGAAATTTACGACTTCATGATTCCCATTTCATTTTCTTGGTTAACGGTCATGAAACATAGGGTCGATCCCACCAGTACAAGTTGACTCATTCTACTGGGATCAAAAACGAAGTTAAACGGGTGAGCCCACCAGGCAAATTGTCCAAACTGCACCTTGATTGCATATAACACATTGGGATTGACCAGATTTTGTATGAGATGAAATGAACATTTTTGAAGAGCCTTATTCATGCAGCTCCCCGGACATTCGGTGAGGCGGCGTTTTAAAGGTCAACGTTTGGACCTTAGTGGACAGCAGCATTCTTGGAGAGCATTAGTCGCAAAACAGGTCAAGAAATCAAGAGTGACGGTTACTTATCCAACAAATGGTTCTCAGCATTCACGCATGACCTTTGACCGATCAGAGTGGGATGGTCATGGTTACTTGTTCAAACTATGACCGATCGGCCTGTCCTGGCAACAGAATGCAGACAAACAAAAGTCACTGGCAGAATTCAAGAATTCATCTCTTCAGAATCAGTCATGCCATTTCGTGGATTCTGTGGACCACCTGGAGCACCCACTACGCATAGACAAACCGAACACTCACCACCTCCGAACAAATGGTGCTTGCGGACGTTCCGGGGACATCGTATCATATAATCACTGAGGGAATTAAACGAATTTCATCCAGCATCACGAGAGGTCGGTAAATTTTGAACGGACCTGAAAGCTTGTAGGAGCAATCGATAAACCAACACTTGAATTTTCATAGCCTGTATGCCCATCCCAATTGCAAATACACCAAGCAAATCAACATGCTTCTTGATCGCTGAGAGTAG
Organism: Opisthorchis felineus; assembly: GCA_004794785.1. Lineage (NCBI taxonomy): Eukaryota > Metazoa > Platyhelminthes > Trematoda > Opisthorchiida > Opisthorchiidae > Opisthorchis > Opisthorchis felineus. The sequence goes on from SJOL01007384.1 coordinate 1,667,769, forward strand.
ATAAAGCCAAAATCTTCAAGCAGCTATAGGGTTATATCGAATATTAAATTTTTCTCAGATTCTACATGTTCCTACATGTTCAGGCAACCACTCTGCGTTCGCTTGGTTCAGTACTCTTCAGGTTCAGACTATCCACTTTGATTGCTTAATATGGATGTGCTTGCTTTCGCTGTGTTTTATTCAGGTCAGCCTTGTATTAAACTGACCAAATTGTTTGAGCACACTCCTCGACAACTCGGTTTCTTAGACTCCAACTATACTGTTTGTACTTGGGTTCTTGATGTACGAATTCACACATCCAAACCTCGGATTTTACATGGCCATTTGGGGATGATTTATGCCCCGACTGTAATTCCGATAGTGACAACATGAAAGTTCAGCTCGAACACTACGCCATTCTGCCTTCAGTCTAGGGAATCGTCACTGTCCTAGCTGACAGTCATTTGCCCGCCTCAAACTCTGCTACCGCATAAGTAGTTAAGTTGCTCTCGCTGAATACCGGAAACCTAGCTTGTGTATGCCAAACTTATGTTACTGAAAAACGCCCCATTTATCTGGACTTTACACCTGTTGTCTAATCCAGAAATCGGACTACTCGTAAGTAGCCAGATCCTTAGACGGGTCTACTATTTAGGAACATATTTGCTCGTCGCCCCTTTGCTGTTTCAATTTTTGGATGTATTCTAAGGTAGAATATTTTTGGCCATCTAACAACACGCAACTCGGTGACTAGTTAATTTCTGGACAATGCTAACCGGAGATAACCTAGTAGACAACTGAATCAGCATCCGATCTTGGATACATAGTGTGGCTATGGTTATTTTTCTGATAGAAGCGTTTCACGCCTATTCTAATGCAAACTGATGTTTTGAAATCTCGTCTTTGCTGAATCCGGAACAACCGGCGCACATATACTGTTGAACAACAGCGTGCATGATGAACGGCTTCTCAGTTGGTTCATGTTTTGTTGAGAACTTTCGGTCTCAGCACAATGCCAAAATGACCTGCCTGACCGTTAATCCCATCAATAAAATCATTGTCCTGCTAATGACTTTAGAGAACACGTGGTTCTCCCGGCGCAGGCAAATAGCTCGTGACCAGCCCTTTAAGGGCTCATTTGACGAGATATCGGTCACTGGGATTCAGACCCTGTGCCATAGTGGAGAAAGATTTTACTGAAAGATCAGAGGTCAAACTTGGTAAAAAAATTTCTTGATATCTCGCCATTTATGGAGTGGCTGAAATTCTTTTGCAAAACAACTACCACCTTCGTTCTTGAAGCCCATCGGGTAGGCCTAGTCACATAAGTTCCCTCAACCATATCTCCTATATGACTATCTTATGTTGCCGGAAGCACTCGCTTGAAAATTAAGTTGGTGGTAAAGTGAGACTCAGCTGATTCCCTGCTGAACTGCTTAGTGTTATAATCTGAAATAAGGGTGAAAATGGAAGCTGGATCCCGAAGTGTTTTCAGCAAATCGTGGGTGGTGTTGTGTCAAGGAGATATACTCTGATTTCTCGATTATCTCGCCAAGCGGAACAACAAGTAATCACAATGTCGTGCGTTCCGTTGCGAACAAGCATGAAGAAGGGATAAAATTGAGATTGGTGATAATTTGTCCAACATTACAACCTGATCATCTCTGCACTGGTAAAACCAATAAGTGGATTTTGAACTGGAGAGTTCCCCCGATTATAAGTGACTTAGGATAAATGAAAATACTGCACTTTCGTGAATGTTAGTTCAAGTACAAGACTGGGCGGCCTTTAAGAAGCGCTTTTTGGATGAATAGTATCGTAGAGTAGATACCAATTTGGCGTGAACTCAACCTCGATTGTGGAACAATATTACAAAAGGCTTAAGTCTGGGCCCACTGATAGGTCCAAAAGAGGTCTCTATCACCAATCCTAAAGAAATGTCAGGTGGTTTTGTTCACGCCACCCGTTTTAGTGCAGCTATTCCAATGAGTACAAATCATTGATATTGCGTATCCTTGTCCGCGTGGGGCTTTGAATTCTGGATATTCACCATGCCGTGCGAATTTGTTACATTCACTCCACGGCAACGTGCTAGAAACATCTGAATGATCATCCCTGAACACGTGAGCTGTGTTTGAGTTACCATCACCAGAAGCTCTGATGTCGACCTTTCGGTCACCTCTGTTGTTAATAGTATTCTGCGTTTCAGACACAACTTTCATAATAGGTTCACTCTATAGGGTAAAAATTGGCAACCAACTATACACCCAATGTAGCAATGAGTCTATAGTTCAGTGACCCTTGGACCAAAATATTTGACGAATTGAATGAAGCCAGAAATGCCCTTAACTCTTCGTGTGTTGCATCGACCAGCTGCTAAAAAGGCATCGATCTAACATTTAACAATCTGCGCGGCAATTTGAATCGCCATGTTGTTGTATAATTTAAGTGGTCACACAAGACAACATAGGCTGCAAAAGTATGGTCCTCAGTTCCTACAACTGCAAGCTAAATCTTGGGATCAGTCGATCTCCAATTGCCTGAGGTGCCGCAGATTCCACTGGTCTGTTTCAAATATCATTGCACGATAACGAACCAGCGTCTCAGAAAGTGTAGCCAGGCTATCAGCACTGTGGGTCATAACAGGCGCTACTCTCAATGGTCCCAGTATCAAAGTCGAAGTAGACCTGCATGAATGGGATATCTGGCTGATTCCACTATTGAAGAAAATTTGACTGTCTACAACCAGATATCTCAGTTGTACCAAATGTCTGAATTGCAGTACCATAAGAAATCGTTCAGGAACCTGGTCTGCAACGGCTGGGCAGAACACCGGCTTGATGTGTATTAAAGATCACTGCTGGTATAGCATGACAACACAGGATCAGTCTTCAGTGGAGTAGTCAGAATTAGTTGGAAGAATCGCAATTTCTCACGCGAGCGTCCCATTTGCTTCAATGTACACATATTTGTATACCTCTGACTGTCGAGAGAAATCAAGCTGTGAGAAGATAAATTCAGCAAGCTTACGTTCACACACATTAATCGACTCTTACTGGACAAGTGTTGTGTGTTGTGATCTATGTAAAGCGTAATACACTTGGCTGTGTATAACATGTTCTTTATAGTTTCGTTTTTTGACAGACACTTGCTCACTCAGTCGTAAACTAGGTTTCATTTTGATTTCTGATTGATGGTGGATATGGCCGAATGTGTGTCTGGTTTTTGGAGACTGTCGCAGTCTGATTTACCGTGAAGAAAAGAACATGAAAGTCCAATATCATGTTGTCTTTGCGTTGAAAATCGTGATTTGGTCTTACCATCGTGAACCACTAGATTTTTTATGGATTAGTTTTAAAACACAGCACAATACAAGTGAACACGGAAACTTACAAAATTTCGACTATGATGCAGTTTGACAAAAACGTATGCCTCTTTAACCTAAGGGACGCGAGGATTACTTGGTGCAGCTTTTCACTTCCGTTGAATTTTGGCTTGATAGGACGCTCGGAAATTCACCTTTCCCCTAAGCGTTGTACATATTACGAATAGCTGAGCACCCACAAAATAGTGCGTTCACGTAAGGAGTGGAATGCAGCATGTCATCAGGAGTATTGGTGAGGACGAGTTAGCTACTGGTTGCTATGACTGTTCCGCTCATGCTGACACATCAACAAACAAATGCTTATCGGTTTATACCTTTAAGATGGTTTAACTAATGACTGTCTTTTAAAACTCCGCGACAACGTTTACACTTCAGTGCTTTAAAGGCAGGAGGAAATCAACAAACACGATCAGAAAACCAAGTTAAAAATAGCTTATTTAACAGCTAACGGCATAACTGCTCGTCAGTGATAGAAAACGATGAAACCTCTGATTGTGATGAAGGTGGGGTCTGCAGGTTCATCAACAGTGCTGAATTGATAACATTTTTTCGTCCGGAATGACCAAACAAGGCAGTATAACATGTGCCCGATGTTCATATCTCAGATAAACAAAAATAAACAAAAATCACCCGTGATTCTAGTTCAAATTGTTGAATACCAGAAATCGATTTCTATCCAGCTTCGACAATCAGTAAAATATAAGAACCCTTCCGTTTAGTGGACAAATTGCCATGGTGACTGTTCTTATTACTGTGTAACATAGCATGCAGACTTCTCGGATTGCGCATTGAAAGGTATCCCTTTTGGATTTGGTACGAGACATCATTTCGAAGCTCAAAGTGCGATCTTAAAACTTAAAGTTGTTAACCCAAGGTGCACCTATTCGCCCATAGAATCAGTGCGCCTGTTGATTACTAAGAGAGGTCTTTCCAAAATCATCTGATTTGACCAGGTTACATAAACTGTTCGGCTTTTGGCACTACTCCGTCCGACAAGCCGCCACATCTACCAAGATTTGAGGACATTTGTGACGGGGAATCTAGCGGAATTAAGCAGAAAGCGGACTTCCCTAGCACTTTTTCTTCCTACAGTTTTCACTAATGAACGCCATCGGAATGCTGTCATTACCGCATAGCAGACAAGAAGACCAGTGGCTTTTGGGAGTATAGAAGGTAGGTCCTGGCTTCATTATCTGGAAGAACACCGTGTTGCGCATAATGACCATTATTTTCTTTTTTCAAGCACTTTCACAATTAAATGACAAAATTAATAAGAAAAAGTAGAAAGGTCTGGTAGACCGGCTGTGACTTGGTCCGCGATTCCGCATTCATTCCGCCCTCTGAGAACTCGCATATATCCTTTCTCACTCCAGTCTTCGTTCCAGGAGTTGGCAATCAGCCAATAGGGAACACCGTCCTCCTCTCCCCATCCCAAAATACGGATGCCATGTTCACCTAAATGGCCACCCCATACGTGGAAATATACACCGGATTTGTAGTCCTGAAAGTCCTCATACACATGAAAGATTGCCCCAACCGGGCCACGGAGCATAATCTCCTTCATGATTGCTTGTTCGGCTGGATAAACATTGTAGGATATATTGGCTGAAAAGAATACACAGAAATACAAGCACACGTTATCTGTAAAAGCTGCCATTCGATAGGGCAGCTCTGAGCCGGAAAGCAACTGGTGACGCCTAGATGAAAAGGCACACGTTGGATTGTAGCTATCGCATAGACCAACTTCTGGATATATCCAGGTACAGGTAGAAAGCGCAGGTTCAAACATTCGCCGGATGGATCTTAGTAAGGAATGCTTCGGTGCCGTTGAATAACAATTAGTCCGCTAAGGTGCATATATGTCTGACAAACAAACTAGTCACTTAAAAAGCTAATCATCGCCTAATTCAAACCTCCTGATCCAAGCATTTTGACGCTGGATCCCCTCAGAGAATAAGTTGTCCACACTGCTGAATATCCACCTCAGCCAAGCAAAAGGATGTTCATCTACAACAAACGGTTGCGCGTTCGTATCACCGCCGCTGATGAGTTCCAACAACGATGAAAATGCAGCACAATGTTTCACGAATTTAGACACACGTTGAAGCCGCCTGTAATACAAAAGCTCCTCCAGAAATGCCAAGCCTGCTGGCTCCGGATAAACTATGTAGTACACCGATAGCGGGGCACTATGGTTATCACCATGCACATTGCCTTTAACTAGTTTCAACTACCGGAACGTAAAACAGCTTTTCCTGGTTGTGAGGAAAGTAAATCTTTGCTATGATGCATAAATTTCAAGCAACATGTAAGGTGCAATGTGCGGGCATACTATGTTAGCCTCTCCAAATTGGCTTTTGTGAAAAAATGACGGTCCGCCGAATGTTCGGAAGATAGGGAACCAAATACTGAAGAAGGGCCCGTAATAGGTACTTTGTTGGGGAATGAATACAGTGGGGTGACAATCCGGTGGGTTGTTATAGTCAGCCAATGAGTCGACAAGCCCAGTTGTGCAGCGCTAAAATTTGCAGCACAGATATCGTAATAACTGGGAGCAAAACGAATGGTTCCAGCGCTCTGTCCGACGAGCAAACCGGACCAACCATCTGGAATATCTCACAGGATAAACGGCGTTTCAAAGTGTATTTTCATTCAAGTCTTCTTCCCTTAACTGAAGTCAGTCTATATGTAAAAGTGAAGAAGAAGTGTACGACTGCTTCATGCTTGTTGGGAACCATCAGCACTGAGTATCCCAAGAATCTCCAGGGAGATTCGAACCAAGACCTGGGGACAAATCGCCAGAGGTCATACCGTTTAGTCACGAGCGGCTGATTAGTAGCGTGTTTAAATTGGACAGTATTTAGCACCACTCATTCTTCAGTCACGGAATTCACGTAACAAGGTTATGTGTACTAACTGTTGACAACACGAACCTTCGTCTGGTTGGCTCTCCTTTAGTGAGCTTTTCAAATGTCTCAAAATCACCAACCAAGTTCAGTCAAGCTTCAAATTCTCCAACTTACCCCTCGTTTTATCCTTTTCGTAATCTATCTCTTTCGTGTCGCAATGTTTTATGCATTCCGGCGTAGGGTAGAGCTGATGCGGACACGGAGGATATTGCCCTTTGCCACGATGCTCACAACTCGGGAAGGGATATGAGCGACATTCCTTTGATCCACCCGTTACGATCCCGTGCGTCTTCCAAAAGTCCCATGCGATTGGCGAATAACCCCACGGCAGCCACATCCACAATCCGTGCAACACGAAACCAAGTCCACCGCACTCAAGCTTTTGTTAAAAGCACCCTTTGAATGGATGCACAATCGATCGCTCATGGCTTCCACTGCGCCGAATGTCTAGAACAAGAAGATGTAACTTGGTCCACTGATCCTTACACATTATTGGATAACCCTAGCAAAAGCTGCTGGCCAGTTTTAATAACATGCGTGTTTGCACGAGCTTCCTTTAGAAGATTTTGCCCCAAGTTAAATTCACGACCGTCTAGTCCCAGATCCTACATCTTAATCTTGGCATGTTTTGCACCAAGATCAAATGATAAATCACAACTTCACCTGGTATTGTTCTGGCTGCAACCAAGGCAAATTTTTTCATGATCCTATATTTACAGCTATTCCTCCAAAAAGAACTTCGGAGGATTTTTCAAGGGATCTATGAATGCTTATCTGCCCTGTAGACTTCAGATGATCACAAGGATCTGAGGACGTTTGTCTCATCCAATCTATCAGTATGGAAGGTCAGTACTTGAGTGTTCTCCTGACATTCCGCAACAAACCTTGATCATAGCTTCCAACTGGAAACCGGATATCTCGCTCCTGACTCCTCAACAAAGGCAACAGGACCTTTTGAAGTATTCGACAACTTGATGCTCCGGGGTGTGCTCCAAAACAAATGACTTGTGACCGACGCGCTTCCATCAAAACGATTGTCCGAAAATCTGGTGTTGACCACCACTTTACATCAGATGCATACAGGCTCATGGGGAAATGTCTACTGTCCTGCACAGCCCTCATTTGGGGATTTGGTACAATCTCACTAATGCGAGAGACAGCTTCCTTATCGAAAAAATTTATGACCAGCTTCCTTATTGTAATCTATGCAAAAATTCAAAACAACGGTCGGGATTCTCAACGGACTATTTGTTGGCCTTATATCTTTCAATGCGCGATAAGGTAGGACATTGAGCTTCCTTGCATTGCAGTTCTCTTCCAGCTACTCCCAGTGCAGCGCGGAATGCGACCGTTAGCGTTCTTTGTCATCCAGACTGCTCAACATACCAAACAGTTTTCCTTTCCTTACATTTGAAAATCAGATATAACCATTCGCTGCTTCTAATTAAGACGTCACATTTCCTTATTGGCCTTTCTCTCACGCCTCATATACAGAGGCGTGATTCTGAGGCTATCATACATGTTGTCATCAGCGTGCCTCTCGGATTGATAATGAAAGCGCTAGAGATACGGTCACTTGATGTCTGTGTTAAGTCAGTAGACGAGAGTTACAGCGTAAAATCCAATATGCTTTTGTCCCCGCCAGAGCGAATCACTCCCTTAAAAAGTAGTGCGCATCTGCTTGTGTGATACGCATAAGACGACTAGCATTTGGTTACGGCTGTTTGATTTTTAACATACTTACATTCCTACAAACGTGTATGCACGTTAGTTTCTGATTTTGGCCACGGTCGGCAACATTCACCTCTCGTCCGAATGGCTCTCGTGAAACCTAGCGTTCTGCTTACTGAAGAAAATCCTTCCGCATCCACAATAACCCGATGTTTGGCTATGAAGCTCCGTCAGATTTCCCGCATTTACTGTCAAAAGACAATCCTTGACGTCACTGTTGTGTCCTTCCTCGTGTGAGACCTGTGTCTCCAAGGTTATTTCCTCAGTGACCTTGGGCTTTCTGGCCATTAGGGAGTGATAAATAGTCAACCGAGGACGAATAAAAATGAACGGTGAGACATGTCGGACCATATTAGCACAATATGCGATTGACTAACACATGAAAAAACAAATCGGTGCCAACACGTTCTACTACTAGGTAGGGCACAAACCAGAGCGTAGGTCATGATGTTGCACGCTGTACTACGTTGAGTCAGTATTATGATATGCTGTTTTCAGGTTAAATGAATGCTTTTTATTCCTGTATCTATCGTTCGAACAGAACCCATTTTCGTATGTCAAATTGTGCTACTTTCTAACCAAAATATAAGCAAGATTGTAGTATGCTGGTATTAGTTTTGAGAACGTACACACCGATGAATCGTTTCCTGCATGAATGCAAAACGTCTGTTAATTTTGGTAACAGATAGCTTCAAATGTATGTTAGACTTATGATGTGGCATCTCTGTAAATTTGCCAGCTCCGTTTATGAAATGAGTTCCTGCCTTGAGAATAGGAACTGGAGTAAAGTAAGTTAAATACGGCACGATCTCCAGAATCATGCTGGTGATTGCAATCAAACTTTGGGATATCTATCATAAATGCAATCAGAAAAAACCGGCTAGTTTTTCCACCCCATATCTTATAAGGAATTCCACTCACGCAACACGATCCCCAGCTGGATTGATCTCTGATTTCACTTATGGATGGGCAATGTGGCCAGTTAGTACGTGCATCAAAGCTCTCTGGAAGGTGCTGGTCATCAAAATCTTCATGCCTGACTGTTGGTCTCTGGCTTCTTTGTTCTACAGTTTCCCGCATGGCACCGAACAGGTGGAGCAAATTGTCAGTTTCTAGCCGCTTCAGATGTCCCCCTGAAATCTGCGATGGGGAGGGGGCATATGAAGATTCAGAGAGTAAAACTTGAAATTATGTTCTCTAATACGATGGGGCAACGTACAGATGTAGACAAGAAGGACAACAAAGCAACGCTCAATTTCTTTCATATTCCAGTTGCTCCGGGCACTCTGTATGCAAATATGAAAGGAAGATATTTATTTTACACTATCTAGATTACGGTTTTTTTTACTGAATGACATCCATGGCCTGGTTAATCGAAAGCCAGGTTTGTGAGTGAAGAACTATATTTACATTACTATCAATATCTGACATGCAAGGTGAACGTGTTACCGCTACTCCATCAGCTCAAGCTGGACACATGTGAACCATCGGACATTTTTACACCTGAGCTATCTGATTGGGAAGCCCTGAAGGGCAGGTCGATCGACCGACACATCCAGGACAATTAAGGGGTCGTCGTTCGAAGCGTCGGGCAATCTAACCACATTGCTCCGGCGTAAACACGTTCACCTGTTCAGATGTGGTAATTCTGGGGTGTCCAGGGTGCTGTGATAGAGTGGTTGTAACACTATCACCTGACGTGCTAGGTGACCGGAGTTCAAACCCAAACACTGCCAAGGATATGCACTGCTGATGAGCGCTAATAAGGGCGAAACTCGAGTTCAGCGCTTCTCACGGGAATAATTAAGCCGGGGTGGAAGGATGATTATTCGAACCAGCAAACATCTACAGCTAACTGAAACTTTTGCAGGTGGTTTCAAGGGTCCGCGGGCTACCTGACTGGAAAGTCCTGCCAGGCGCGTCAGTCGATCGCTAGAATCAACCAGGACTGTGGTAACACGGTAGCCTGCCATGTTAGGTGTCTAGAGTTCAAACACCGGCATGACCATGAATATGCACTGTTGATGAGCTCCAATAAGAGCGAGACTCGAGTCCATTACTCTCCCCCTTTGGTATGCATTCACCTGAACGGTTGCTTCAGATGGCGAGACATTTCAAACGAGTGATGCGAACGCGAAATGCATGTAAGCTTTGGATCCCATTCACCTCTCCGAAAGCGCAGGTGTTGTCCGTAAGTTTGCATTAGGAAAAAAACTGGAAGTTCTGTCTTGGAGACATCTGCCCCTGACTTTCGAGTACTGGAAGTGGAACAAATATATTTTATGTAGACTTATATGGTGCCTTCAACCCCCGGTGAGTTTCTGATATGTGACACAAGACTAGTTCACCAAATTTCGGCTCTGGTATGGGGGGGATTTACGAAGGAAGATAATAACCGCCTTTGTTTATGAATAACCAGTGCGCTCGGTTCGAGTCTGCAGGGACTACAAAGACAACGGACCACTAATGTATTATCCGGTTTGTGGACGAGGTTTGCGGTACTATCCTCAGTTCAAGTGACATTTTTTGAAGCTTCCTTGCAGGGGGCCGTATCATCTCAGCTTAGAAGCACCGTTTCAGGCAGATTGAAAACCTGCTCCTAAATATCCACTCCATGAGACAGTGTACATTCTGGTTTAACCTGTCGGATGGCTGCTTCTCCGGTGTCCACAATGAGTTGTCTTCGAATTGGTTCATTTTTGTGATGTTCTCGGGGAGGTAAGTTTTTTGGTGGAGAAATATGGGTGGTTAGAAAACACCCTTGGTTTAGCAAGGTTCAAGTTTATTCCAATGTGAAGTCGTATTCGGACGGTGTACTTGTTGTACTTACCGAAATTCTGAAGCAAAGCCAGCAAGATCTGCTATTCGACCCGTTCGCCTGATTTAATCCGTTGAAATACTTGGCACGTTTATATCGTTGCACATCTTGCACACAACATTCCGTTTTGAAATTCATAGTAGCTGGATAAAGAATCTTTAAGTAGGATAGCCACTACATAGACAACATATCGAAATATTCGTATCTCGGGTGCTTTTATTGGTCGCGGATTGTTTGGCCATAGATCTACAGCCAACTAGTTGCTATGTATCTTATAATTAGATGGTACGTTTTCATCACAATTATCGTTCCTAGGAGAAAACATGGACTAATTCTGTTGTGACGAGAATTTTTTTAACTCAGAACTGAAGCATCTGAAAATCATTCCTGCGGTAAGTTATGCCCTATTGAATGGGCGCCTCTCTTTGTGAAGATGTTGACCTCATTTCTTCTAAATCGGTCAACAATTTATGGTAGGCAGAGGCCAAACACATCGTCAAGTAAAATTCAGTCACTCAATGTTGGAGGATGAAGCTAGAGGGACAGCTGACTTACAGATGGATGTGCATATTCTTGCACTCCTAAGTCTGTCAAATGGTCACAGCAAACATATCGAAAGCTGAAGGCCAAAAGCAACAGACCGTGTGCTGATAGGCACGACAACATCGCTAGTATCGGCGCCATAAACACTATCAGCCCTCCGTATTTTATGGTGTTTACCGATGGACTTTAGTACTTGCCGACCATGATAGCTAAATTTTTGCACTTTTATTCGAGGTTTTTAAACCCAATATCAAAAAAGCATTACGTTTGCTAGCGAGGACTTTTTCCTCGGAGAACCAAACTAGATAAAGAAAAAAAGAGTCCAGAACACAGAGCTTTGGAAAAAGTTGAATAAGCGCACTAATTTTTGTGACAACCTAGCATACAGAAATGCACTTTAAAGGATACTCGACCACCGAAATCTATCAGCTAGATTGGACTTTGACATCACACACATCCAATTAGCCGTACTTCGTGGAATATTACGTTCTGACTGTAAGTTTTTTTTACCGTATCAAATGTAATGGATGTAATGGACGGAACACGAAAGCGAACAGCAGTGAGCTTATTCATCCAAGTTTTTCGTAATTTTCTTTCTTCCGGAACGAGAGAATCTACTGGGATACCCTAACGGAAAAACTAACAAAACGGTTTCAGTTGTTAGATAAACAGAGCGCGCACTACTGAAACGATTAAAACTCAATTGTGACAGTAGGTTTTGAAGCGTTCTGGGTCAAATCCATTGTAATGCAGTATTGTGAGCCATCCTGCTTTCAAATATCACGGGTATTGCCCAAATTTGGACACATATTTCCGTGTTTACGTGTGTTACCCTCAGGAACAAACCAGACGGACATATGAGTTTGCCTGTATTTTTAGCAAACGTACGTCAAAACGATCATAACTATGCAGTTCACAGACACGGTCCCCATAAGTTTTCTTGAAAAAACACATTGGGTGAAATAACTTGCTGCATCAAGGTGATATGCACGAATTGACCAGGTGTGGTGGGGACTGTTGAATTCTTCCAGACAGCAGATGTGAAACACAGGAAGTAAGCTCACGACAGAAGATGGAAGAGGAGACAGTCAAGGTACATGGTTCTTCTGGTTCACGAAGTAAATATCTTGTTTGGTTTTAGACAGGGTTAACTATCCGTTGTTACGGTCTTGAGGGGCGCATTGAGCCCCTACAAAATAGGCACAAATAAAAATGTTGTGAGTGTAGTTGTGTTAACGTTACTGGTGAAACTAAATGGCGGTTCAGCTCCTGCATGCCTTCAAGACATCTTTGCCCTGCAAGCAGAACGAATCATGGGTGCTGGGTTAATGTAAGTCTGCCCGAGGAGAGGCAAGAGCGATCTAAATACCAGAGTTGGATTCGCAACTCAAGATCAGGAGTTTCGCGACCCTACCACTCAGCTATTTTTAGGTCAAACGTTCACTTAGGAAGATGAAAACCGAAAAGAGTTCATACTCAATAGTGAATGGGTTGGATGTCCCACAGTGTGCATGGTTCATAATTTCCAAGAAACAGTCCATTTAACAGCATTCCTTTGCACCAGACTGTAGTGTACTTGTTCCATTTTAAGAGAAGTGATACTTCAGTTTACTGGAAGCATCCGAATTGCATTGAACCGCCAAGAGTATAAATAATCGATGGCCTGGTAATAGACAGTCCGCTCGAATGTTTATTAGTAGGTGCCTTTTTAGGCATAACTAAAAATGGCTTTGTGATCAAACTTCTAACACTATAGTTTGTAAACCACATGCGGACGACATTTTAGTTTTCACATGCTGTGGCCACTTGGAGAACCTGTACAACCGCATGATTGGTTTACATCCAAACCTTTCAGTGTCTTTCAAGGCAGAAACTGGTAAAAACCTGAGATTTTTAGATGGTCTTATTGCCAGAAGCCCAGGTCGCACGTTTAAGCATACAATGTACCGCAATTCTTCGTGGGCTGACCAATATTTACAATTTTCCAGTCATACTCCTTTAGCCTACACAAGAAGCTTGCTGGGTACTTTGTTCCATCCCATCAAACCTATTAGTATTCCTGGCTATCTTCAAAATGAAGAAGAGTTCTTAAGAAGGTTATTTCCAATGGTTATCCAGAGAAATTCTCCAGGTCCAATTATCTTTGTGGGCTATTTATTGTCTATTGTTGTTGTCAATGTACCAAATGTCGCATAATACCCCACTTCCATACTTTTTGTAAATATGTAATCGGTTGCTCTCAGTTTGCCTTTCAGGTCTCTTCCTATAATGTCTTCCCAACTATCATCACCGATTCAACCCAAATCCCTTAGATGACTTTATATGGAATACCTAGTAGTTTTCTGTTTTCATTGTGGTACTAGTTATAGATCACTAAATAACAACGTGCCGGGTACTATTGCCAGTGATAAGGTTGCTCGTAAGTTTTTATCTGAGGCCTAGTAGGATTTCGCTTCAACGGCTGTCTGTAGCGGAATTTGTATCTCACTCCATCGCTAACCACTTGGCTGCAGGCTGACAACACAGGCAAACCTGACGGATTCACCAAAACACCCCTCCTCAGTCTAATCGCTGGTGAGAAAAGGTGAACAACGACGTCTCCTCAGCGCTCGTTTCCTCAATGCTGAGTTCATCCGGTGACTTTTGAAAGGCGAAATTTCCTCGCCTTCTTCTTTCTTCTTTGACGTGCCGAGCTTTTCTGGAAATTGTTTCCCTGTGTGTCGGTCATCAGACTAGAAGAGTCACTATTAACTACCGCTTGCACTGATAGTAAAATGGTTATCACAAATCTGGGTAGATGTCAACTACGTGACTAGGGCTGCTTCTGAACCGGACGAGGAAATATGTCCATTTGTACAGCTCGCTGACTTCTGAGTCCTTGTTCTGTTGAGCTCAAGCGATTTGTTTTTCCTGTTCGTCGTGACCCAAACCGGTGCCAATTTTTGATAGCAAACAAGCCGATATTTCTAACCTTCCATCGACAATATGAGTGAAAACTAAATTAGTACTGCGAAGAATATCTGTGGAATTTAGGAGCACGTTTTCCATGGAGTGGTTACTGAAAGAATTGCCTACCTTTGTCATAAATATCAAGCTTCAGCGCAAGTGTTCAAAACCTTGAACCGGTCTGGTCGCATTCCTAAAAGAAACTGTTTTTAAAATATCTTACAATGTTCAGGTTTACTCAAACACAAGGTATAACGGTTTCCTGCACAAATGTTCAACAGCAAGTGTCTACTTCCCTGTAATGAAACTGCAGTGGGCCATGTCGAAGTCGTAGTTTTGTTTCGAGCCTGACCAGTATGAACAGGGTAGACTGAATTTTTATGATGATCTGCATGCTAGAGTGCACTAACAGTTTCGCTCAAGTGAGAGAAACAGCTATCCATAGAGTGAACCATAACACATACATGATAAGCCAAGTAAGTAGAATAACATCTCAGTAAAAACTTTATAAAATCAATAGTGTGTAATAGTGGAGAGATCTGGTAGGCCGGCCGTAACTTCTTCTTCAATTCCACATTCATTGTGTCCTCGGAGGAACCTCACATATCCTTCCTTACCCAAGTCTTCGTCCCAAGAGTTGGCAGTCAGCCAATAGGGAACACCATCATGCTCCCCCCGACCCAAAATACGAATTGCATGTCTGCTCATTGGACAACCCCAACAGTGGAAATACACACCCCAATTGTACTCGAGAAAGTCTGCGTAAACACCGAAAGAGGCCACCACCGGACCATTCAGCAAGATCTCCTTCATAATAGATATTTCTGATGCGTATACGTTGTAGGATATGTTGGCTGAAAGAGAAAGAACAAAACCAAATTTCGCACATTACTGTTTTCGGGATCCCGTCCGCAGATCAATGCATATCTATTGGTTAAAACAGGGATACCCACTGCACGTAACACTTAAGATTTGCTGAAACAGTAAAACTGCAAAAAACGGATAACCGGATGACGAAAACTCAGATATCATTTGAATGGATGGTGTAAGGTGAAATAATGGGCCGCTGAGGGACTGCGTCAATTTATTCATGTTACCTGGCCAAGAGAAAATCGGATTTCTGAGGAATCATATTTGACAGTATGGTACCGGATTTTGCAATCACAATGCAAATGCTCTGGCTATAGTCAAATAACTCCACTGGGTTGATACGGCTAGACCTGTAGATACTTTGTAGGTAACTCGACTCATTCAGATTCATCGCGTGGCCGCCGCCACGCAGCCGAGTTTCTGACCGAGCCATTGAGCTTGGTTTCGTTCCTGGAAGAAGACGCTCGCGTGTTCTCTTAAAAAGTTACCATGTCGAGCACCAAAAATATTCCACTAATTAGAGCTGAACGATTTAATCATATTTTTGGTGTAGACCAAGCGCAAAGTTTTAGCAATAAAATTGCGTCACCGGGGTTGAAACAAGCGGTGATTGACCACATCTACCAAACAACCGCATCCATGCGTTACTCAAAAACACTGGCATCTTTGCAAGTGTCGTGACACTTCGATTGGATGCTTAAACATATTCTTGGCCGTAAACTTCTCTGGACAACTGTTAGCAAGATTCCTTAGTTCACGGAGCAGAATTGCCTACCTGGGTTCGCAAGAGTACAAATCAGGGTTCATTTCTGCGTCAGTGACGAAAACTGTGAAGGTACGTGTACTGCTCCGCCGATGTAGGGTTGCTGTAGGGAGATCTCGAACCAGTGGACAGTGTGAGTAATTTAATGTTCGCGAAGTTGAATGCATCGTGGTAATCCGACGGGTTAACATGAAACTGTCACACAGATGGGAAGGGCAAGTGATTACACTTTCCTCAGATTTCTCTCCACATCACATCGAAACACAAAACACAGCCTGGTCGCTAGTTTGTCAAAATGCCTACTGCCGACAAATAGGCTGTCTGCCTAGAACAAAGAAAGTTTTCCACATGGTTTGCCCTCGTAGTGGTTGTCACCCGAGGTTCATTTCAAAATGGAATCGGGTGACTTGAAATCTAAAGACAACGACGGCGTCAAATGCCGTCATAATTCAAAAACGCCCACTGCTGATGAGCCACGCCAGGAGTATTGGTGTGGTGATCAGAAGGCTATGGGTCCACACTATTGCAGATTTTCTTGTGGCGTGCACTGCTGATGACACCCCAAAAAATGAAACCGCTCTACCATGTTTATAAGCCTTTCAGTGCATATCGAATTAGTTGGCACACAAAAAATTGAATTCTGATAGCACTTCCGCTGACTAAGACACCTCCTTATCCGTTGCGAACTGTGTAATTCTGTCTGCCTATTAACTCGTCCTTGTAGTGTCTTACAAAGCAAACTCGAGGACAAAAGACAACCATTTGCGGAATCATAGCGGGGATAGCGCCCATTAGAAAAATAGACCTGATGAGAAAAAGATTCATATAAAACACAATTTTCCGACGTTTACTTAATGGTTTAGCCAATGAAAAAATCAGATCTATCGGATCGTTATCCGGACAAATATGGAGGGTCTTACGAGATAGGTCAAGTGGTTTTGTGTGTTCTTCACAGTAAACGCCTCGCGGAACGTGTATGTGCTGTAGATTAGTCACAAAATCGATGTCGTCAAACGAAAAAAGGGTCAGATTTGTTATCCTTCCAAAGCGAACCCGATGAGGTCAATCCATGCGGAAAAACGGGATTTTCAACAAATTACTGATGTATTTTGTAAATTGGCGCTGCCTGGCAAGAAACATGAACGATAAGACATTTCAATTCAAGTCTTTTTCGCCATAGGACATGTCCGTAGGCATCAACTTTCTAATGCTCCAAAATTTTACCCGATAGAGATCATCGAAGTTACTGTAAAAGCTCCGCAGCTGCTAAGCCCAAAACTACGTTGAAATACGCTGTCGGCGATTGATATGACACGGTCGAACTGGATGCATTTTCTCCAGTGAGACAGTGTGTAATGGAAAGCGCATCTGCTTTTGTCCAAATTTAGTTGTCTACTTTGGTAGACACATTACCACCACCAAACCGAAACCATCATGTCTGGAAATATTATTTTCCTCTAGTTTTATCCTCTTCGTAATTTATTTCTTGTTTGTCACACTGGTTTATGCATTTCGGTGTGGGGTAGATGTGACGTGGCCATGGAGGATATTGTCCTTCACGACAGTGTCCACATTTAGGAAATGGAAAAGACCGGCATCCACTGGGCTCTTCCTTTGAACCACTTGTGACTATACCATGCGTCTTCCAGAAGTCCCATGCCATCGGAGGGAAACCTGCACCACAACCAAATCAACAGTCTTCACAACAAGAAAGCAAGTCTGTCACACTCAGGCTTTTATTGAAGGCACCATTCGAATGAATACACAACCGATCACTCATGGATTCCACTGCACCAAATGCCTGGAACGGAATAATCAAATCAGTCCATCGATTATCTGCGGTGAAAATGAAAAACTAATATTTAATCATTTTGCGTCTATTTTTCTAGGGCTTTGGGGGAAGTTCAAGCCATTTTTATCGGGTTTGGGTCCTTGATCTCCCGGTTTAATGAGCTTCAACTGGTGATTTACTTTGGGTTCCACTGACATATTTTCTTTGTGTGCTTTTGTAAGTGCTATGAGAATTTATTCGGGGGAGGTGGTGAGATTAGGTGAAATATTTGGTTAGGTTGGTTCATGCACTTTAGATCTAAACTATTGTGTTAATGACTTCTCTTTCTGATAGCCCCAAACTACCACTTGTCAGCTCGACTGACCTAAAATGGTTCTTCACTCGCTTGCCAGTTCTACGTCTTCTATGCTATTTACAGTGGGATGTTCGGCAATTTCTACTACTTCTGCTACCAGCCTCTGTGGCGTGAACCACGGCCATCGCCTCAAAACCTCAAAATTTTCTGACTCTATTTTGTGCCTCGTGTGCAGTGCATGCTCCGCCATCGCTGAGGCTTTCAGTAACGCTCGATATTCATCTGTGTTTCTCGGTGGCCTCTTGGTTTTTCTCATACGCTCGCCGAGTCTTGCATGAAGCTCTCTGACCGTCCGTCCTATATACACCTTAGTGCAACTGTTGCATTTGATTTCGTAGACAGTCCCTGGTTCTGTTCACCGAGAGGCGACCCTTCGATTACACTATTAGAGAGAGCAGTTTTTCCCTCCTGTAATGCTACTCATGTTAGCCGCTTTTAGAATCCTTCGAATTACTTCAGATGTTTCTGGTTATTATGGAATAACGGCTGTCACGACCTATGACAGGCTTCGCCACAGGTAAGAGTACCCTTCGTAACTGATGCCTAATCAAACTAGCCCGGTATGTACTATCCCGAATTTTGTTCTCTACTTCAATTTGGGCCACTGTCCGATCAACTTCTGTGCATAGGGCCCTTACTCGGCTAAACATTGTTGAGACAATTCTAGCGAATACCAAATTCGGAAGAGCAGACAAGCAACTCAAACTCGCCCCAGTATCACTTGGGCTCTGGTATACTGTGGGTTTTAGTTCTCCATCGACCTTACGTGTTAGGCGGGCTTAGAAGGCCTGCGTATCCGAATTTGACTCTACCTCCGTACTAAATTTTACGTGTGGATTCAGATCATTCAGGCAATTATAAAAATCACCGAATCTGTCTCGTCTACTCACAACAAAAGTTTGATCCACGTAACACCAGAATATCTTGAGTGGGTATGGAAATCCGGCTGAAGTTTTCTGCTCAGAACCTCCTATAAAAATATTTGACAAAGCCCGGGATATTGCAGATCCCGTTTCTAGACCTAGTTCTTGAGTGCAAACCACGAAGTTAGTGAGATTTAGGCATGCTTCTTATGTCTTCCACTATTTCGTCCACAATCAGCTGTGTCCTTTCTGAAAGATTTTTTCTCCTGCTAACAATCGCTTAGCTAAGTAGCCCGCTTTGGCATATTTGTGTATATAGAGTTGAAATAGAAACTTACAACGATTTCATCTGGTTCCACTGTGAAATTCGCTACATTTTTAGCAAAGCCCTTTAAATTTTTGGAATAAGTACTAGGTTTTCGACGTTAATCACTGTTCGTTTGGTAGGAAGTAAAATCAGTTGTCTCCGGCCGGACTTCTTGTTGTATTTACAAAGTGCTGAAACGTATACGTTAGCCCAGTAAAACTTTCGAAGATGTGGATCCAGCTACCGAAAAGTTGGAACAACAGGATAATTGCTCGATGTCTATAGGTGCTTGTGTGTCCACTGTGGGCATGCTCAGATTGTGCTTTGGATGGATGTGATAATGACAAACCAACAAAAATGATCTCGGCAGTCGGATCTATCCGCATTCTAAGTGGATATCGGTGACGTCGTCGAGATAGCACATGTCGGTTTGTATGGTTTCATAGCTGCCAGCTAAAGGTGAGTAGTCGCTCTGGGATTCAGGCGACGATAATTATAAATGATGGCTGGCGTATTCTCTTTGCCAAAGGTTTTGAAGTTAATGAGTTCGCAGGTCACACTGTGTCTCTTTAACTCACCCAATCCCTAAGCCACCTTTTGACGGCAACAGGGATTTACTGCATCTGTGGTGAAAACCCTCGATCAATCAAGTGACCAAAAGCCATTTGCCCATTAAGTTTGGTTACGAGGAGATACAGATGAACTTTAGTTGAACCTCATGCTTATGATGTTGGAAGTTTTCTATGAAGCTGTCGAGTAGAGTGTTTCGCCAACGGAAGATAGACCATAGTTTACCAGTTTCTTCGCAATAAACGGATTGGTCAGTGAGGAAGCATACAGTCGTTAGCTCATCGACATAAGTTCAATTCAGTTTGAACACAAATTGTGTGGCCCCAACGTGACATAACAACTGTTATGCTAGCATTCTCATAGAATGCATAGATTAGTAAATCTTAGTGTATTCAACATAAGACCACCCACAACCTCAAAGTACATTGTAGCCCTTATCATATAGTACAGCCTACTGAATGACTTTTCTTGAAAGGGTACGTCGCAACTTCTATGAGGTATGTCGGTTTAACTACTACCAAAACGTTATTCCTCTTACATTCATGGTGCATAATGTAGGCAACCCCGGTTGATGACGCAAGTATGATCCGGATCACTTTTTACAAATGCCATTGCAGATATACGGTTAGTGAACCAAAAACACCAGAAAACCAGACGAATGTTCAAGCCCACATCTTGCACGCGAGAGTCCTCAACTTACCCAGAACGATTCATAACTGGATTGATCTCTGATTTCACTGATTGAAGGACAATGCGGCCACTTAGTTCGCGCATCAAAGCTCTTTGGAAAGTCTCCTTCGGAAACTTCGTGTTTCACCGTTGGTCGCCGTGCCCTTTGTTCTGCACTTTCCCTTAAGTCTCCAAACTTGTGAAGAAGATTGACAGTTTCGAATCGTCTGGGACGACCCCCAGCAATCCACCGTGCTCCTGTCTGCATCAGGAAGACAGTAATGGAATCCCTGAACGCTGATACCTCCCAATGATCATTCCTAAAAAATAGGTATTCTTGGCTGAAGTTTATTTAGATGATAGTTCCTTTAACTTTCTGCTTCAGGACGTTATATTTTCTAATGAATTTTAGTAACCAAGAAAACAAGCTCCTAATGTTGAACATTATGAGCGTCAGAGATACCGAAGTTACTGTGTCCCAATGTCTATATTGGATGCTCACGTGAAACGAACATTTGAATTTTACCGGTTTCTGCCCGTTACATTCACAGACCTCGGATACACTCACTGGAGGATTGCTTGAAGATGTACCGCTGTCAACATCTACTCGGGCAGGTTCACCTCACTTTGGGTGATGAAACAATAACACCAATGAAAACATTAAAACAGATCATTTTCACTGTCATTTCTCACACTGATAAATGCTCTTGATTTCGCCAAAATCAACACAATGAGCATCTCTGTGCATAGACATTCAAATAGGCCACTTTGATCGCATTTATCATATCACCTGCTGTCACTGGGTTATGTGCGTCAGCACAACCGATGGTGTATGCAAAAGTTAAGGTGCCGAAAAAGTTGTACCATATCAGCTGACGCAAACTTAACTCTGGTCTAGCCGATTGTCGAACCATTGGTCGCCAGGCATCAAACCGAAAAGGTACTCGGAGTTAATAGGTACTCAAAGTTCCAGGTTCACAAGAAGCAAATGGCCATTGAAATTGAGCTTCCTTGGGGCCTGTCTTCAGCGCCCAGAAAGAATTAATGGTCACCGCAAGAATGTCCTCATTGTATTTGGTAGGGGCGTTATTTCAGGTTTACATAAATGCTCTAAGTTGCAGCGTATCTTATGCTGTTTAACAAGTTTCCCGGAGAAAGAGGGTAGACGGAACGAAATCATCTCGCAACCGCGTTGACATGCAAATCTTGGTCAGGGGATTACTATGCTCAAACTATTTTTCTAATAAGATATTATTTCATACTGAGTGGACAGACATCCTACCCCAAATATTTTTTCATTCTACTGCATTTCACCGTCTTTTCGCAGTGATGTGCACAATCATACTGAGTTCGGGACACGTAATCTGAAAAAAGAAACAGTAAATGTCCGCAATAAACCAGTGTGTTAACTGCACCCACGTCTTCAATGTTCTGTGTATGTCTCCTGACTGTTTTCACACGCTCCCTTCTGCATGGAGGACGATCAAGTGGTGGGTATAGTGATGCATGAACTCCCGCCCTAGCTGCAGACTGATTTACGTCCTAAGTTTTCACAGTAAACTATCGTTGAACACTTTCGAATTTGTGGCCTCCTCATGGATGGAGAGATGCGGAAAATTGCAACCTCCAGCAGTATTCAAAGTGCACTTTCACCTTATGAGTTCTTCTTCGATAAGTGTAGCTTTTCCGGAGTCAGCAAGGACACTGAAATCAAGATTATGATTACGGTGATACTTATTACTATTAGAAGTGCGCTAAGCTGTTTTAATTGAATCTTATGATGACCAAATGTAAACAGGGATTCCGTTCACAAAAAAAGAAAAATCGCCATCATGACTAAAACGATCAACTGGATGATATTTTAAACTCAATCCTGGAAATCCAATACAAGGACGCATGACACCACAAAACAGACAATATTTTAACCTCCCGAATGTTGTTGTCTGACGAAGGACGTGAAATATGATCTTATAACCAAACTGCAGGTCGTCAGAGGGGTTTAGTTAGATCTCTTACAATGAAATCAGGTCAAAAAATAAACAATATATGGGGATGCTGAAATAAGCAGCACTAGGTTTCACGTGAATGCAGTTGTGGATGAACTGGTGCAGCCCAAGACTAAGGAATTCTGCGATAAGACCTTGACACAGCGACTCACTGGTTACAGTCAACGAAACAAATTTACCCAACAACGATTGATTAAACCGTCAAGCATTTCCGTAAAATCGAAAGACTACTAGGATTTTGGAGGGAGCTGGTGATGCAGACGTTGAAATGTGCAGCGGAAGCAGAAAGCAACCTCGATTTTGATACGTTTAAACAGAAAAGATAGTATAACTAACAGATGCCCCTCTAAATTCGGAAATCGTTTAGTGGGTCCGTGCCAGATTTCAGCTTGAGTATCTCCCTTCGTAAGGGATATGTCATTATTTTATAAGGCGTGCATTCTATGTCTCAAATACTGCTCTTTTTTGGTTGTGTTTTTCTGAGATACAAGGAAAAAAGTTTTTGCCAGGCAATGCCACCAGAAGTGTCCCAGTGACTGAGTGAAAAAGCGCAGTAATGGCAAAAGTTCTTTTCATCACGCATATGTACAGCTGAAGTGCCTCAGCTTCGTAAGCAGCCATCAGCTGCGTACATTTATAACCATATATTTGAATAGAGGATATCCAGTAATCGTGTTTCAAATGTGAGAAACCGTTGGCCCGTGGTATATGGCGAGGGGATAACTCCAAGTGGAACAGGGTTTGGATTGGGCAGTGAAAATGAAATCACTCGTGCTGAAAAGCTCAGCTTAATTTTGTAGGCTTAATACTTGGCGGGTTTAAGAGTGACCTTGCCGAGCCCTTCTGGCATTGCATGGTGGAGTGGAGTGGGAAGGAGTGATTCAAGAAAACCTTGCCAGGTCTACACACGACAATTCAAATAAAACAACTACTGTTAGGCTTTCCAAAAGGAAACATTTGAGCTACAGAAGTTACTTCTGATCTGCGTCATGATTCTTGGGTCAGACCAACGCACTGTAAAGAAAATCGTCCTAAAGAACAGGCTGAATACCAACAGTCTTGTGGAAAAATGGATTCATCTATGATAAAATTCGTCAGTTTATCCCAAACAAAGTTCGTGAGCAAACATGCTTGCCTAATTGGGAGGTTCCTCACATGTATCATCATTGGTTAGAGTGTGTGTAGTCCGTCGGCCATTTTTAGAGGAAACAAAAACATGATTACAGAGTGTCCCCTTATGGATAGAAGTGCCCATGTCCTCTTGAGAATGAAAAAGTTGACGCACTCGCTTCTCAAATCGCGGTTATTTATTTTCCATCGTTCTGGTGTGAGACTCATTCTAGACGTAATCTAATCTGCAATACAAATAGTTACCACCAAAAATTAACCCAATTAATCGCTGAATATGTCATGTTAAATCTAATCAGATGACTGAATTACAGTCGGATGTACATGTTCTCGCACCTTCACGCTTCCCCGTTTTTTGCACTGTGTGACTTGGAAACTGTAGACAAAAAACAGGAGACCGTATAATATGAACGACGGTAACATGTCTACTAAATTTTCCACGTGTCACAATTGTTGCGTGATTTATAGTGGTAGCCATCGGACTTCCATATCGCCTGATACTCTCACGTCGATAGCCAGGTAATTAGCGAACGGACGCTAGCATGCACAGCTGATCCGAGGATTTTGCGCTCGACGAGGCGTACGAAACACGCTTGCTAGCATGAACTTCGTTCTCAGTGCATTAATCTCAACATACATGTGAATGATATTCGTTACACAGCGTCGAATGATGAGACTTGAGAGTATGGAAAATTCGGATACCTCTTTTTAGATTCATATTGTGTGGAATTATCCACTAATATATCATAGAAATTGGGTGAACTTTAACATCACAGTGCCCGGAACTGTTTTATTTCCTATACGAGCTTTCAGTGCCCTCTTACTTTGACCCGAGTGGCACGAAAAACCTAGCGCATCATGAAGATAGTAGACCTTGAGAAGTAGTTACACGGCAACGGTAAGTTTAAGACTAACCGCCGGAAAAACGTTTTAGAGCCTACACACCAGCCACGTCCATTGTCCAAAAGTAATTGTGACCACAAATTTTCGACTCATCTGGGTCAGCGATTTCGCTGTCATTTTCGTCATTCAAAAACTCTGTGGCCTATGTGCTGTAGTCGACCAATTAGAGGACACTGAAACTCTGTCCCACTGGATGGGCTTCAGGTCAACAGGAAATTATGCCGCATGGCGTTTCGGCCTGAACACTACGCAAACATTTGGGAGAAGCTAAATCTTGACCTTCAGCTTTTGTGTACCATTCAAGTCTGTTGGCGGATAGCGACGCACGGCGTTGTAGGGGGCTACGGAGGTAGCTCTTACGTGATTTCACACCACGATGCCACTGAGATGTTGCAGACTCCACTTGGCCTACCAAGAAAGACGACCTGTCCCGAACAGATGCACACAAATGTGACCAAGCTTGGATGACAATTTATAAGGCGTAATATCAGGACAGAGAACTATGTAAGACGTCCTTCGTATGAAAACTACCTTGTGGTGATTCTTATGTGGGAACTCCATCACTCGGTAACATCGTGATGCGTTTGCAAGTGCACGGTGGTATAAACATTCGTTGCCGACAAGGTGGTTAAATATAGGCTATTCGCGAGACCTGCGTCAATAAAATTAATCAGGTCCAGTAGCCTGTGGAAGGATTCCTATTTTGGCGACCTCGTTCGAACAGTAGGATTCTTCGTGTGCGCACACTTTTTGGTAGTCGCAGGTAAATAACTCTGTCACGCTTCAGGTGGAGGATTATTTACCAATTGGCGGACAACTCCGAGTTTGTCGCCTCTCGGCTCTGGTCGACTATCCATATCGGCCAGACACTGAGGTTTGCATCATGCGATATTTGGGGAGCAGGAACAGAAATGGGACGGTTGAGCTGGTCCCCCGTCACCCTAATGAGCTTGAAGTGGTGCAATTAACCAGTGATAACATAGACAAGGGTGACTATTTCATCATCATCACCCTTGTCAGTTTACGCACTGGTGGGGAAATCTGAGCAATGACGCCTGATCAGGAAATATCTCTGTCCGGGTTTGGAGTCTTGTCGTGGCTAAGTTCAGGAGGTAGCTAGTCAATATTTCATTGAAGCCGAGATCTCCTGGCAATTATTCGCCTATGCAGGATGAAGGAGAAAGGAAGCAGGATGAGAAATTCATCCTGTACATTTCTTAGTACCGCTTGCGCTGATAGATGGATACGACGGACCTGACAGATGTTGAACGTATGACTGGGGCAGCATTTACACTCGCTAGAAAAAGATAAGTCTCACGTGTGCAGACTGGTGACATCTGCTTCCGTGTTCCAGCACCTGAATTTGCTCCGACGCTTTGTTGCTAATCAAATAGGCGTGCGTTTGTTGTGCCCAGCTATTCTTTAGTTTCCAACTAAGCCGATACGTCTTACTTCAATTAAGAATGGCTGTCTGTACACCAGTTAAGTTCGTAGACAAGCTAGCTACAGTATCATCATGAAGAATTCCCACCAGGACGTTCTGATCTTGGAAGACTTTTCCTAAAACAATCCGCCATTTACAGCAGTGAAGTGCTCTCAAATCAGCCTCTTCTTATACATGAAAAGTTTCATGTATTCAACTTGTCCACAAGAGACTCGCTACGGTTCTGATTTTCATTAGGGAAATTTCGACGGCCGTCTTTATGCACGACGTGTATAAGCGGTGCAGTGTAAACCGCTCGCTTTACTTTTACTTTTTTACACACGGACGGCCTTTGATTCCCCCAATTTTTATAGATGGTAGTATGTTACAAGTCCGAAAACAAATTTTGCGATCGCTACTTACGAGTCAGAACTAATGCAGTATAACACTACATCCATCTCGGTCTGCAGTAGTGGCTTGTGATGGACGGTACAAGCACGGACGTCTTGCTACTCATCTGTATTTGGCTAACAGGTTTTCGGAGCCTATTCATCCAAATGCAGAAAACACAGCAATGTGACACGACAATGCGAGGCCTAGAAGGCACTGGGTGTGTCAGACTCAATTTAGCGTTGCAGACTGAGGGCAATATTGATATCACTGTTTCGGCTCAACAAGCCACAGTTCTCAAAATAGTTTTGTGATTGAAAGTCGAGGACGAATTCATTTTGCACAGCGCCATTCTCAGCATTTTTCCGGATTATGGCTTATGGGGCGCAAACCGGTGTCTGGACTAGACAGTTGGAGACGTGTCTGATCGAATCTGTCAGGAAGTTAGTGGCAGAGCAAGGAAGAAAGCCATAGAACTTCCCGTGAGTAGTACAACGGGGTTTGACATACTTGTGTAAACTTTCGGTGTGATTTTCTTATTATTAACTTCCTTTGACTGAAATAAGCTTGGTGTAACATAGGTTGGCGCTGACATACATTATGTCCTAAAAATATGACCACATCATCAGTCACACGTGGCTAGTTTCTGAGCCAATTCCCTTTTGTTATCAGAGTTTCCACGAATACGTCACGCCGCCAGGTAGCCTCATCGAAATCACTCTGGATGGTCAAGGAAGTCAACATCATTTGGAGCCAAAGTAGGGCGAGAAGTTGTTCTATTCGTGTGTGCTTCTTTCTGCCAATCAAAGAGTGGAATGCGAAACAATCACTCACCAAAGACAACTAGATAGCCAGCTTCGAGCAACTGGGTGCACATGGTGGATATAGTGAACAATTATTAAGAACGGTACTATTAGCTCAACTCTTGTCAGAAATATCAAGCTTCACTGCAAGTGTCTTCACAAACTCGAGTCATTTTAGGCGCATTCCTAGGAAAAACTGTTTTAAAAATATCGTACAATTTTCAGGTCTACCGACAGATAGGTTACCATAGTTCCTTGCACAGACATTTGGCAACAGGGTTCCACTTCCCTATAACGAATCTGCAAAAATGAGCGAAATACGTGGACTATGTGAGGGTTTTTGTCTTGGTTCGGGCCTGACCATTCTGAATGGGACGGACTTCATTCTTATGGTGATCTACATGCTAGAGTGCACTGAAATTTTCGCTCAAGTGCGAGGAACAGCCATCTATACAGTGAACCATCATACACTTAATAAGAGCTAAAGACCCTATATTGCTAGGAAATTTCCACAGTAATTTGAAACGGAGCAAAGCCGAGCCATAGTTTTCGTTTGCCATTAGGTCCCTTTGGTCGCCTTATCAACCCTGGAGACCGACTCTTCGTAGAGAAAATCTAGAGTCAGGGCTTAGCTACAGATTACAGCACAGTTGCCAAATACAAATGTAATAACTAACAAGCTTTCTTGTGCCAAACTGTCTTACGAAATCTACCTGCTCCGGTTTTTTGGAGTGTCAGAACAAAACGCATTTTTTCGGGGATTACTTCATTAGGGGCCAACCACAAATCTCCTCGAACTTGGTCATTTGATGGTGCATATGATAAAATCTTGGAGTTAATCCCACTAGCGATTGTGCAGGAAAAGCCAGGGAATATTCTGTGAAATATGAAGATGTGGGAACCTTTTTACTGTATTCCATTACGTGGAAAACAAAACACCGGGAAGATATCTCACTGGGCGCACAGTTATGAACAAATGTTGTATCGTAAATGACGAGTACGGATCCCAATAACCAGAGGATGTCAATTTCACGATGGCGAAACTCGGCCCTGTACAACTCAGTTAAACATGGGAGCCACGCGCGCTTCCTGCAGTACCTTGGACAAAAAAAATGCAGTTTTATTCTAATGCTCACATTAGGTTCCGCACACCAGCTTAATGAACTGCTTCAAACTACCTGGACTGGAGAAGCCCAGTCCAACCGTAAATCCCCAACAGTGCGATGCTTCATTTAAAGGTGGACGTTTTAATTGGATTTTCAGACTTCCAGGTTTTTAAACTTTGGGTGCATAATTTCAGACACAAGCATTGCATCTACATCCTCATACACACACTGGATTGAGAGTCTACTTATGGGTCAAATGTACCCAAATTAATTTGGAAATTAACTCCATTCTACATATGGGGAAATAAGTGATCGCCTCATTCTTCCTACCTTTGCTGTGGTACATGTTTCTTACATCTGTTTTAATCATTTCTTGTATTGCCTTACAATTCGATTCCGATGACGGATTCCTTGTTATCCGACAGTTGTGGAACATTGCACGTTTCTTCGCCCGATCGCGCGTCACATCAATTTTCTACTTGTGTCCCAGACAGTGCATTCGCACGTAATATGAGGCCGCAGTTTGTCGAACAACCGTCAGGAAATAGAATCGTTGCGTGCTACAATTGAGTGGGGGTAATTTTTTATTTTTACTATTTTCAAGTACAGTAGCCTCAATCCAGTCTGCCCCTTTAAAAACACACTCCAAATAAACGCTTGCTATCATTCTTTACTTTTATGCTGAGGTAAAATAAATAATGAAGTAGGCATTGCAATTGTTTGCTGTTTGGACCATGAAACTATGCACTGTGGATCCCCACTTATTCAAAATTAATAGAAGGTAGTATTAAACATACCTTTTAACCCCAGAATAATAGGATGAGCTAATATTGAATAAGGCTGAACTTTGGTACGCATCATTTAGGCTGATTATTGTGCTTCGTAGTAAAGAGTTGTTTGCACGAAAAGTTTGCACTAATCAACCATGCTAAGCATCACAGATTGCCATTGCTTTCACTACAAAAGACACTATTGTATGCAAGGTGAATGGTGATATATTTAACCAAGCAAATAGATCAACATCTCAGTCACAAATGTGGAATACTGGAAAGATCTGGTAGACCGGCCGTCGCTTCTCCTTCGATTCCGCACTCATTGTGTCCTCGGAGGAATCTCAGATATCCTTTCTCGCCCCAGTCCTCATTCCAAGAGTTCGCGATCAACCAATAGGGAACACCATTCTCCTCTCCCCAACCCAAAACACGGATTGCATGCCCGCCGATAGGCTTACCCCAAGCGTGAAAATATATACCAGATTTGTACTCAAGGAAGTCTTCGTGTACAACAAACGCGGCCTCAACCGGGCCACCGAGCAAGATCTCCTTCATAATTGACATTTCTGATGGGTGTATGTTGTAGGATGTATTTGCTGAAAGGTAAATAGTTGAAAGCTTCCTATACACATCTGCTAGATTCTTAGTTTTGAAATACGGAGAAACTGGATCAACATGGAGCATATAGAGCCCGAAAACTAAGAGGTCGCAATAATTTTGTGTTCCAGAAGGGCTTCTTAGAAAGCTTAGGAAAAGTCCGCACTTTGGGTCAAATAAGAAAAAGTTGCTTCTGCTAGCCTACCTACTTTACATTATTGGTGACATGTTTCAAAACACAGTTCTCCTTCAGGCGTGACTGTAACTAGACTGCTTTATTACGTCGGTCACCCGTTATTTCAGTTCAGTGACCCTTATGAAGTAGCCTGTTTTTCGTACCTAACTGGTTCACACAGGATTGCCAGCTTAGTATGCCATTAGGTAACTGGTTCATTTCACTTGCAAAATTACAAGCCGATCGGAGAATCAAGTTACCGCACATCCTCAATGAACAATCTACTTCTCATCAGGACTAAACACGCTGCTTGGTCGTCTGTTTGTCAAGATGACCACTGCCGACAAGTGAGCGATCTGCTTATAAATGACAAGGGATTCCTACATTACTTGTCATCACGGCGGTCCTCATTCGAGGAACAGGTCCATCCAGGAATCAGGTGACGTGCGCCATACATTATATGGCGACGTCGAATCCTATCTTAATGTAAAGTTTTCCCCTGGGGGATGTGCCCATCTTAGCCAGATAACGCGGTGACCCAGGCATCAGAGTTTCAAACCTCCACTATCTTGCGGTAATACTCACTGCTCATGACTCCCGACGTAAATGAAGTGGCTAAGGGCTGTTTTTCCAAAGCGAAACCCGAGAGAGTTGAGTTCTTTGGGAAAAAGTGTTCTAAAACAGTGTTTCCAAGCTTCCGCATTTAAATTGGGAATGTTTGCAAGTTAAACAAACGATAAGTGGTTTAACTCACGTCATTTTGTTCATTAGATATCTTCTAACTGTTGTGTACTACTAATTAGTGCATAACACCAGAACTATTTTTGTACCTGTGTAATTTATTGGCCAAACAATTCAATATAATGCACGCCTGCGCCTTGCTTTGCATGGATGAATCGTCTGATCGTCCTGGCACACGAGCATATTCAAATGATACCCTAGAGATTATTCCATTTGGACAGTTAATCTGCATACGTTCGAGGGCGCA
Source organism: Opisthorchis felineus (assembly GCA_004794785.1). Taxonomy (NCBI): domain Eukaryota; kingdom Metazoa; phylum Platyhelminthes; class Trematoda; order Opisthorchiida; family Opisthorchiidae; genus Opisthorchis; species Opisthorchis felineus. The sequence goes on from SJOL01007384.1 coordinate 1,698,561, forward strand.
AAATCTCCATCCGAAAACAATGGAATCTGCCTCGCTATTCAACTTACCTCTCGTTTTATCCTTCGTGTAATTTATTGTTGGCGTATCACAGTGTTTAACGCATTTCGGTGTGGGGTAGATTTCATCCGGACATGGCGGATAGTGTCCTTGACCATGGTGTTCACACTTAGGAAACGGATAAGGCCGGCATCCACTGGGTTCTTCCTTTGAACCACCTGTGACGATACCGTGCACCTTCCAGAAATCCCATGCCATCGGAGGGAAACCCCCCTCACAACCAAATCCACAGTCTTCACAACAAGAAAGCAAGTCTGTCGCACTCAGGCTTTTATTGAAGGCACCATTCGAATGAATGCATAATCGATCACTCATGGCTTCCACTGCCGCAAATGCCTGAAACGAAAACGTTCAAATTAGTTTGTCGGTTTTCGGGAGGAGAAAATAACAAACTGTTGTCTGTTCTTTTCCAAGGCTCGACTTCCTTGTTTTTGTTATTTTCTGAAGCTGTTAGGTTTGTTGCCGATATGACTCAGGAACAGAAGTGCACGTTTGAGTGTGCATCAACGTGAAGAGGAGCATAATCGATTTCCCGCTAAATGGCAATCGATTGGATGGTCTTCATGTGAAGAATTGGACAGAAGTAACACAAAACTCAGTTCCCACTACGCATCACTAGCTAAGGTCGAAAACTTTCGGTACATTCTAAAGGCTGGAATAGACTTTAACGCATACCTTAACATCCCTGGTTTGTCGGTTGAGTCCGAGCCCACTGCACGTTTCCGCTGAGGTAATCTGACGTTTGCTTAGGGCACTCTTTACGTGAAATTGAAAAGATATTTTAAGATGGCACTTGGTGTAGGCCTAGAGCTGGCATTCTAATATGTATGCAGCCACGTGCGCTTGATGGAACAGTATAGTCAGACGTCACTCCCTGAAACGCCTCCAGCCTAGCGCAGTGTGAATTACACGTCCCGAAGACATGCCACAAAATCAACGTCAAAACTTTCAGTTATTGCTTCCACATGTTTCCAGCTGGTCACACTTTGTCCACCTTGCGCGATCACACGCATGAATGATGGTGAGCAGTTCTCCTTTAAGCCGATGGCTCCGAAGTAATCTGTTTATGAATCAACCAATTCCCGAGACAGCCATTTTGACGTTAACATAAATTTACTGCATTCGTCGATCGACTGAATGACCAAATCGAACGCTGCCTCATGAACGAAAACCAGTCAGTGGAGTACCAAATCAATGCTCAGTGAGTTATGGTGTCGATATACAAAAGAAATTAATGGAACGACTAACACTCAAGTGTGCAGTTAAGCTTAAAAGACCACCTGAAATCGTAGGTGTTTTAAGCAATTCTAAGTGGATTCTACTCAATTTTGAAACGATAGGGAGGGTTGTAAAGTGTGTGAGAAAGGAGCCTGAGCTGAGCCTCTCATTTATGATGATTTTTTAAATGAATGTACTACACAAAGTCCACTTCATATTTCAGTGTGTGCGATATTCGAAATATGGCAGTATATACGCCTCACAGAACACACCAAAAACAAGGACGCCGAAAACTGGTCAACAGACAGCGAGTTATTCTCCGATGCTTTGAGTTCAACAGGTAGGCGCAGTCTGTCTTTCCGTCAGCCTTAAGCTCTGCTAGAATCTCTAAATACACTCATTCGCAAAGTAGTTTGCCTATAACATGACACTAGAATGAATCGTAGTAGAACATGAGTAAATACAACTGGAGGTGCACGGTTATTGCACCAAAACAGCAGAGAAAGGGCTCGACGTTTCTCTGAAGCCTACATTTCATGTACAGGAAGTTCAACTTACCCAACACGATCCACAGCTGGACTGATCTCTAATTTCACTAATGGAAGGGCAGTGCGGCCATTTAGCTCGTGCATCAAAGCTCTTTGGAATGAGCTTAGAATCAAAATCCTCGTGGCTGACGGTCGACCTCTGCGCTCTTTGTTCTACAGGTTCCCTTATGGCTCCGAAGAGTTGAAGCCGGTTATCAGATTCGAATGATTTGGGACGTCTCCCAGATATCCACCGTGCCCCTGTCTAGATTAAGAAAATGATCAATGAAGATTGGGATATAGAGTAAAACGCGATTCCTTCTGATATTATGGAAAGTCGCAAGTTTAGTTGAAAAAATAGGTACACACGCGCTGCTTTTGTATTCCATTTACAGTGATTAGCGAAGTTTTTTTTAACTGAACCAAATCAGACAGAAACTGATCTAAGTCCCGCCGATGAAATGAAATACAACTGGCTGATTGCGATCCTTGGGAGGGCTTGTATACCTGCTCTGATACAATCAAACACAAAAGCACTGAATGCATGGGGGGATACTGCAATATACTGTACAGCCGATAGCTTCTAGTTTTGACACCAATGCACTCGTGGATGAACTACATGTAAGTAATGACTTTACAAAAATTGCATTTGGTATTTTATTTTGGTTGGGATTTATTAATTTGCAAGGATGAACGCTTTTGCCGGGCAATTCCAACTTAATAGTCCCAGTTACTGTGTGAAAAAGAGGTATGTGGATAAAACTTCATCACGGATATGATATGGTAAGTAACTCTGAGGTGCTCAGCTTCAGGGGCGACCTTCAGTTGTTAGGCTGATTCGGGAGCTGCCATGCGCCTACGAGTATACTTACGGCTAGTGTTTGTCCAGGAGTGTCACCTCGAGTGCGCGAGGACGGCGAGCGAAGCTTGGACAATGCCATGGTTAGTGGTGCGCGGTAAGGAATTAACTGCGAATGGGAGGACGTCTGGAGTTACGAGGTGTACATGAAAATGTTGAACACCAAATGTGCAAGCCCGTCATAGGATGCGTTTTTGATATTCTTGTTAAAACCACCTGGTGCTATGTAGGAACTATGATCGATGCTGGCTGTTATGGTGGGATAAATTTCATTGCACTGGGTGCAAGATAAGCTTAAATTGATCGAAGAATTAAACTTAGGCCTATGATGTCCTGGCGAGTCTAGTCAGGACATGTGTAACAAAACACCGCCCTTGGATTTTCTTAAACAAGACGTTTATAAGAAGTTACATAAGTTCTGGTTAATAGTCACTGATTAATCATGAATCTTGGGATCCCAGCTTCACCTACTGTGCGCACAATTGTCCTTCAGACCAGACTGAAAATCAACAAGCTCTGTAGATTTAATGTGTGTCCGATAAAACCGAATGGGCGCCTCCGATGTAACGAGGTATCCTACCTTGCTCTAAGCCGAGTGATTTTACTGTTTTTGGTGAGCAGCAACATCGTCAGTTGTAGTAAGTTCATGAGGAAACGTACTACCCATGTTGATTCCTTTGCAGAAATAGAAAAGCTAGCAGCAGTTGACAGAATGAGCAGTTTTTAACCTCGAGTTGAAATGACGCCTTCAGTTAAAATAGCACGCACCGGGACGCCACAAATGCCCTCGCGTGACCCACGGGAATGTGATATTGCCTATCACAGAAAGCCTTTATTCCTCCATAAATATGTTACAAACATCCTTTCCTTCCTTAACCGCAAGCATCTTTTTTATAGATTTAGTTCAGATGAAGTATTTACGCTTCGTGAAACCGACCAGTCACCTTGAATGGCTGTGGGCTCTGATCCGTTCACTCGTTTGCTTATTTGTCTTGCTTTTAATTTTCTCCATTGCTTTTTTAATGTTGCTCAAATAAAAAAGAAAAGATCTTTAACTGTCAGCTGTTTCATGTGCGGTATCCCCGGTGAGAGTGTGTTTTGGCACTGTGCGCCATTTGTTAGAAGAAAACAAACAGGATTACAGAATGTCTGGTTATGGATGGAAGTGTCCATGTCTGCTTAAGAATGAACAAAGATGACGAACTCGCTTCTCAAAGCGCAGTTATTTATATTCCATCTTTCTGGTATTAGGCTCATTCTAGACGTGATCTACTCTGTAGTATAAATTTTTGTCCACAAAAATTAAGCTAATTAATCGCTGAATATGTCATCTTAAAGCTAATCAGATGACTGACTTACAGTCGGATGTACATGTTCTCGCACCCCCACGCTTCCCAGTTTTTCGCACTGTGTGGCTTGGAAGCTGTGGACAAAAAACAGGAGACCGTATAATATGAACGACGGTAACATGTTTACTAAATGTTTCACGTGTCATAAGTCTGGCGTGATTTATAGTGGTAGCCAGCGGACTTTCATATCGAATGAGATTATCACATGGGCATTTAGTCGTTGACAGAACGGACTCTGGTATGTATAATCAGTTTAAGCATTTTAGGCTCACTCGTTTAAAATCACCAATCATTTATAGTGGACTTTGTTCTCGGTGTAACCATCTCGACACGCTTTTGAGCACCATCGAGTACACATTGTAGAACGATGAGAGTTGAGAGGACTGGTCTATCTGATGCCTGTGTTTGTACAACCGTATTCTTTTGGATTTCCATCTCTGATGCATTTTAACTGGAAGTGGAAAAATATGTCCGGATCGACCGTCTAACGAACTGATTCTGTTCGGATGCATGCAGATTACTTCGCTGCGGTTTTTTGAGGTTCGAAAATTCCCCTTTTTTGACATGGAAAGGGATCTTAATTGTATTTTCTCATACTCCTTCCCTAATTATGGGAAAACTTCAGAGTATTGCAGCAGACTTGTCTAAGCGGCGAAGCGTCATCATTAATATGATAGATTACTAGGTGTCAAATTCCTTATGAAGAAACTCAATTCAGAAAACAGCAATTCTTAGGCGACTTCTAGAATGGCTAGTGAGGGAAAGATATCTATATGTGCCAATGTTTCCTTTACTGAATGTAACGTCTTTAACTACTCTGGGTCGACGTAGTCCTAAGACAGCAAAATACAAATAAATTCCACGAGTATTTTCTGGTTGCCCAAGGCAACCGAAATGTCGGATTTCAACATCTTATTCCATTAAGCTGTATTTCGAAGTTAAAAATTCTATATAGTAGCCAGATGTCAAACGGGGATCTTACCAATTACACATCACAACCAGCACAACGATAAACGGAGGCACATTCCATTCAAAGGAAACACAGTGGCGCGTACACGCACTCAGAGCTAGCACCACCACGCACGCTGATCGCTCTGACTGCCAACTGCTCTCGGGAACACACCAATCAGGAGACAAATTAGCGGACACAAATGACACTGCACTTGACTCACATTCAACTGATTGTGAGAATCCTTGAAAGAGGTTGCCCACGGCTACCAAAGCGTCGAATTATGATTTGCTTTTTTACTTTAAAATTTCCATTTTTTACACCAAATGGCGGTCAATCCTTTTAACACTATCTGAGGCAAATTTGGCAAGGAAATTCTGTCTACATTTTTTTAGTGACAACGATCAAACTATTTAGAAAAATGAATTACTAGTCCACACTGTGATGGATCTCCCACCCTGGATAGTTCGAATTGTGAAACATTTCGTCAAAAATATACTATTTTTCAGATCACATTGGGGAAAGCTGATAAATTGCCTCCTGAACCTTACAGAACGTTAAATTAACTGAAATGTCAAGTGAAAGATGACACAAAGCCAGTCTTTCGAGTGCACCCATCCAACAGCGCACTGACGATGTCCCCGCGATTGGTAACCAGACGTTCATTTGCACATTGCTGAGCTCGGATAACAGATTAGCTGCCAACTGGTCCCTTCTGAAATTCACACACGGACTGGAAGTCTTCAACTGGAAGTCTTCCATTCACTCATTGGGAAACTCGGTTCCAGTTCATAAAAACTGCAAAGCTGTATTTATACATGGGTGAAAGGAACTAACCAGAGTTGCTACAATCGGTCAACTAACATCACAGAACACTAGCTGATTGTCGAACTAACGTGACATTAGGAATAGTATTAAAAACTGCGAATTTTATCATCTGGTCCGTCATTTCTCCGATCTTCATTCGCAAAACCGCGAACAGCTAATTAAGATGTAAATGATCTCCCCATATTAAAATTTAGATAAGATTTTGCCTTTGGGAGTAAAAGTTTTGGTTTTGTATTGGCTGTTTTATTCGACATTTTATCCTCTCTGAAATGTATAGAATCGTAAACAAGCCCACACGGGAGTCGTTTTGTTGCGTGTAATCTGATGTTGGGGGATAGGTGAATCTGACATTTTTATAGCTTCTCGTTTGAGTAAATGTGTTCCGATAAAACTTGCCTGTCTAATGGTTGAATCAGTCTACCTAATTACGTGAGCAGGAACAATTAAATTGGTCGTCGTGAGCTAGTGGGTATATATTTTCTGTAGTTGGTCTTGTTAGTTTGATAGAATTTGTTTCAATAAAGTAGAACATTTCTTTCAAGAATTACGAGAAGATTAAATGGCCAGCAAACGGAAGATCAGTCAATTCTCCTCGGACGTAAACTAGCCAACAAAGCTGGTATATTTGTTCGGTTGTTAAACATGATTCCGCCCACGGATCTGAAGATATTTCATTCTGACTGTGTGAGAGATACATGAGTTGCGTTTGGGTAGGCAATTGCTAAACCATCAAATCACTTACGTCCTACATACGGGTGAATCCGCAATATGTAAAAAAAAATTGAGCAGAAAGATGCTGCTCAAAACTGGTAATTTAGTTTTGAGATTTTGCTTGATGAAATGCAAGTGAAACAACGCTACCAACTGAAACATTATCCGAATATGTTAAGTTCGGTTTACAGGGTGCAAAAAAGAAACGCAGACGAAAAACTCGACAGTTGCCCATAAAAACAAGGCTTTGGTTTAAAAATGTATTGAAAGGCCGCTATACGAGGGCAAAACAGGTAAAAACTAGATTCTACACAGCAGTTGAAATAAAATGACCAGAGCCACCACTGTAGCTGAAATTAATTGCCAGCTATATAGACCAAAATAAAGGGTGGTTGAGTGATTCAGGAAACTCGGTCTATGCAGTGGCTATTTTCGGCGAAGCTTCAGACAATCAGCCCACAGTAAACTGTCCAGAAACAGCTTCTTTGTAAGTAACTGCATCATTTTAACGTAGTTGGTTGAGGAACTCACATCTGCTCTCTTGTGTTGCCTTCCACATTTGAAGGTCCATAAACATCACCAGATGGACCTCAACCATAAGCCCAAAACATTCTTCTGCCTCTTCGACAGAAGGAATCAACCTACAGAACATGTAAACCGATGTCATTTTGTCTCACTGTGTTAAATGAGAAAGTTGAGATCTGTGGAAACACCGAAGATGCCGAAAAATGGGTCGTTTTTTTTCGCAAACTGAGGGAAACAATCAGTAACAGAGGGGCGGTTTTTAAAGCCAAGAAGCATTTGCCGCCGCAAAAAGCGAGTGATTCATCAGATGTGAAGTGGTGGTACCCGATATATTAAACCCAAAGGAATAATCCCATCTGTCCGGTAGCACGTGCTAGCATCGTGAGTTAGAAACACACAAGTCACGTGGCTCGTTTTATCAGACAATGAATAACATGTCACGTGACTCGCCTTTCTCAGATGTTCACAACTATCCGATTGCCAATCATCCAAGATAGCTTGCTGAATAGGACTCACTATGAATCTCGAGGATGGTGCGGACTTTGTATTTCGGCAATAACTGCGCAGTCCCTGAATGGTGACGCGCGATTCAGTCTTAGATGCAGGATTTGGAAACATTTCCCAAAATATGACATTCATTTCCGTCTCACTTTAATCGTACTAAGCAGTGATCAGCCGCTGATGGCTGAATGGCTCATTCCTCAGCTGCTAGGCGGGAAGAAGCCTATTCAAATACTTCCGCAGATTTATGGGTTGATTATCGCTGATAATTCACAATAAGGATGAAGAGGCTGTAATGTGCGCTTCGGTTTTTCGCATCCACTGACTTCCTTACAGGACGAACTCTCGACCTCAAACACATATGCCGCAAATGTCTGCTTTATTTTTAATTTTTGCCAGAATAAAGGCGAACTCAAAACAATCAAAAAAATGTAGTTCAAAGCTTTGGAATATCAGGCAGATTTGATTTTATATTCGTCATTACTCGTGATACTTGTGACGTGCAAATCTTAAACTCTGCATTATGTGTACGTTTAAAATTGGCTTTGATTGTATAGGCTTTTGTTATTTTCGTATTTAACAGCAGTATGTTACCGTACGTGCTGCAAAGTACGATCGCTTGTCCATGATTGTGAATTTTCGACTTTCTGAATGGTTTCGTCGGGGAAGATCCGCATGTTCCCAAATTATTCGGGTATTATTATGAGTCAGTTCCAGCCTGTTGCTTTCATGACATATAATGTTTGACCAAACCTATTCTGTGGCACACTTTGGCCGATTGCAAGCAGAAACCACCTTGTTCTTTTCAAAAGCGAATACTGGGCTATTTTCTGAGGAACCGAATAGGTGTTCAATGTGCTTTAACTTTTAGTTATTGGCTTCAGCTACCCCCAAATTATCACAACGGCGTAAAAACGGTCGTTTATAGATCGTCG
>SJOL01007384.1:1709884-1729495 GCA_004794785.1 Opisthorchis felineus
CTGTCGATATTTATGGTCCTATTTATTTTCGGTGTACCACAATCCGATACCAAAATATTCAGGTATCGTTGTGGAAATTTCCTCAGTTCCGGCTGGCCAGTTGAGTACCGTTTGCGCGTTCCAAATGAACGATAGCAAATTAAAATCCAGTCATTTCTGGTCTTGTACCACAGGGTCCTGACCGGTGTTTTATCGTTTCCTTGAAAAATCGCGATGGGCGCTGCTTAACGTTTATGAATACGTTGATGACTGCTTAAACTAAGCTGCATATGCAGGGAGAGGGAGACCATGACCCTGCGCGCAAGATTTCGACGAGAAAGTGGAGGAGTCATAGCCTATCTGCTGCTGTTCAAAATAAGTCCAAACAGCTTCGGAGATAACCAAATAAACCGTTTTAAATAGACCGAATCAGGATCACATGAGAACACTTCCAATGCATCACACCTATTTAAACAAAACTTCAGGAACACTTTTTCTTTCATCAGCCTTCATTGAGCGACACAATTCCCATGTGAATGCCAAGTGTACGTCTTTGTTGTTACAATTTTCATCACCTTAAAATAGACTTCATTTCAAGCCTGTGCAGCAGGGCGTGAAGACAAAAAAGGCAAAAAGTTTGCTCGCATGGGCAGTGAAAGTTTTTAACTTACTGGGGGATTTTTCACTTCAGGCGAAGCTGACTTTTCAGAAGCGTGGTCTCAGAAAAAAAGATACAAACGAACAAATGATTCGTAAATTTCGACGATATACCGAACGTCGTTTGTTGACGTTGCATTGAGAAATCCTATTCTCGTGCTGTTGAGCGGACATGGTGTCCCCCCTACTTCTGACATTTGTGTTTTAAGCGAACATTTTCGTTACTTAGCCCTCTGTTTGTCCTGATCAAAAACTAAAATTATCTTTCCATATTTCCAGTTTTATTCAGCGTCATTTTATATCTGTTCCGTTCCGTTTAGCTGACAAACGTTTACCTTGTATGATTTTATTTCGAGCAGTTGGTTGTGCTGTCAGCAGAAAAATCAGGAAATCTTTGCAAAATAATTCAGGTGGGTTAGCAAAATACACTCATTTGCAAGGAAATTTGGTTTTGCGATAGATTCACCTGGTGAATGAGATTTAATACCTTGAATAAGGAGGAGTCGAATTAGGAATGAGAACAAGCCTTTACCATCTAGAGTCGTACCATTCTCGTGAAATCAGTCTGTATGAAATGATCAGCTGTAAGCGACCATGGGTTATACAGGCGTTTCCCAAATCTTTTAAGCCCAACTTTCGTAGCGCCTTCCCACAGTTTTTCAGTGCCGCTTTGTTCATCCCAGTTAGTAGTTGGTACGATACAAACTGTCCTGATATAGGCCGTATCCTGTTCTGTTTTTTTAGTCAGCTAACAGTACTCATGGAAATTCTTGCTCATCATATTCTTAGGTTGTTTTGGTGACAACTCCCTAGCAATGCAAACCATACGCGCAAACTCTCGTCTCTTGCAAACCTATTGGAACAATTTAGGTATCGCGGGGACCGCATCATGGCACAAAAAACTAAACGGTACATTGCATTATCACACTCATTTGTGAAGCTGCAACTCAGTGATGGTTACCCTAAAGATATCGGACTGAGCAGTTTTCGCAGCGTTCTCTGAGTCAGTTATCAACCCGCATACCACTCATCGGTTTAGAAAACCATCGGCCTGATCATTTCGGCTTTCATATTACGCTTAGTAGTCAGGAGCTAAAGAAAATGACAGAAACCTAGGTAGTCGCTGTTGTCGCTCCCCTAGCCCAGTGCAAAAAGGATGCCATAATGCCGCAAGGAAACTTCATGTATTGCACTTCACTCACTTCGGTCAGATGCAAACAAGCACAACGAGGAAGCTCACTTTCACTCTCATTTGTTGTTCTTTTTATCCGACCATAAACCATGGAAAAAACTCTGATATCACCATCAAAATACCTGCCTGAGACAAGATCGATCCAAGTGGGATTACTGTTTAGTAGGTATTCGAACTCCCCAGTTCACTGTTGAAACGCCATATTCCTCTAGTGAGTTCATCGGAATTTCTATAATCCTACTGCAAATTTGGCAATAAATGCCTCAGAAATTCAAAAGTATTCTTCAGTGAGAAATGATTCGCCTTATGTGATCACTAAAGGAAAGGTAGGAGCGGTAATTGCCCTGCTTAAATCATATCATATAGGCGAGAAATTGATCTTGTATATTCCCTCTGTATCCCATACAAACTCTGCACATGAGTGACAGAAGGCAGTTTAATCCATCAAAGCGTTGTTGTGGTTGGATGTTGTGGGGCGTAGAAAGGGTAGATAAAACACCAACCCTAATATCCCGTGGTACCTGCGTATCACTGCAGGCAGAATGGACGAAAAGGGATTCAAAGCCCGACATTTACTATTTGCTTACGTAACTGCACGATGTTTTTTGAGGGTTTCATTTAGGCGAGTGTAGTTATATTCAGGGACTGGGTTGATCAGTTCTTAACTGTGATGATGTACTACATGCTCCGTATACACCTAGATTGGGGAAGATAGATAAACTTTATGCTACTAAAATCAACTTAAATGTCTGCGTCACTCAAAGCTTTGATATATGTGTCAATTTCGTCAAAACGAAACATTCTTTTGATCATAGTGTAATACGATTTTCAAGAAATACGTGGTGACTGGTGATGCACGATTAAAAATAATCCTTGATAATTTAGGTAGTAGCCTGAAGAACGGAGATACGTCCGATGTGCATGAACAAAAGGCAAGCCTTCTTCCTTCCTGTTACGCAATTGTTCAACGCGCTTCAATAAGCAATGATTATCAGGAGTTCATTACGTTGGAAACATTCTTCTGGATCAGTGCACCTCTTAAAGTTAATGATTGTGTCACATGGTGAACGCAGCTTGTCTAAGCATAAAGATCAACGGGAATACAGATTGCTAAGGGATTTAGTTTTCTCAGAAGATATTTAAGCGTGAGATATGATGATAATGCAAAAATCTCTAAGACTCGGGTCACGTTTGCTAATTTGAGACACCTGTGGAGGAAAAGGCGCACATCCCTGAGTCCCAATGAGTAGGCGACCAGGCTATGGTACTTTTCTATATGGTCACGGCACGTGGCCTCTGCGAACTGCAGAACTGCGCCATCTTCAGGATTTCGAAACCGTTCTCCCAGAACCATCGCTCACGTAGGCTTCTGCAAGGAAACCCGCAATCAATCAATCAATAAGGGAGTGTTCATTTGTGCCAAGAGGACTTCAGTCGAATACTAGGTCCAGCACAAATGTTCCAGTCGCTTAACCATGTGTTTCGCGTGGCGAATCGTCAGTTACCGAGAATAGTGCTGCTTTCTGTGGTCAATTCCGGGTTTATGACTACGGATGGATATAAAAGCTATTACGGAAAGCCTGGGTGTTGTTGGTGTGAGTCACGTTCCAGGATGGGGTCCTCTTGATCCGTCCTGCACATGGTATGGGGCTCTGAATGATATGACTATAAATCAGTGTGACTGGTTTTTTATTATCAGTTCCTATTCAGGGCATTTGAATAAGATGTAACGGATGTAATCTCCTTGGACAGGCAGGCACTATATTTCTCTCTAACCCAGTTTTTTTCACAATAAGGCCCTCAAATAAATTGTATTTTACGGCAGTAAAGAACTACTTTTGTGCTGTCGATGAAGAGGATGTTGACTTGCTCATAAATACGCAGGCTCAGAGAACAAATGTTAGAGAAGCTTATTTGTTTAGTGGGTCCGTTGTACAAAAGGCCAAGTATCTGGACTGATGAAAGCGCAGTATCCGTATAAGTGTTGCAAGGACAGCTGTGATTGTGGTGGAATCAGATTAGACTTAATGCACAGTAACTGCTGACAATAGAATCCAACTGAAATAAACCTATAACCATATCTCTTCAATTTCAAAGCTATGCTATTGAGGATTCCATTATAGACCATCATGCTTGACAGGACAAGATGCGCAGTGCTGCGGAAACAGGCGATATTCAAAAGAGACCAGGTGATTATTTGACTACAGTGGTTGGTATCACATAAAGCTAAGACAATGGTATGGATTTTAAAAGAAAATTCGAGTTCATGTTCGCACCACTGACATTCAGCCATCATGCACAATTAGAACATTCGTTTCATGAAATTATGTACACTGAATATTCCTAGAGCACAATGGGTTGAGATCTTCAATTCATGGAGACAGAGGCATTCTTTGCACCTCGAAATCGAAGAAATTCGCAACCTAGGCACCCAGGCCTAGTGTACGTAGTCTGGATGGCATCCTGTTGTGTATTATTCTTACTATCAGTTTTCAACATTAATGCTTTGCTGCTGCAACCGAATATCAGTTGCATAAAATCCAAGCTATCCAAGCAATTGTGTTGTCATAACATTACACCTTTCAGAAACTCGCCCAACTATAAAGATCATTCTCCATTTTTGAAACAGCAACTTGATTTTTAGGCTAAATTTGACACGAAATTCAACTTATACAAAAGGTTTGCTTGCTGTTACTTGACCTTAAATGTAAAAATCTGAAGTTTAATGGCATCTTTTCTCTTCTCTGTATGTGCAATCAAATTGGAAAAAGTCCTCTTGGGTTTCATTCAATACCAAATATGGAGAAACCAGTGAAGCCCCCCGTTCGTAGTCGACGAAGTGCATTTAGTTGCAAATAAACGACCCGGCCGAATTTTCAGTTTGTGATATCGCCGTTCACAAAGCACTGTTCTAAACAGTCTTCTTCTCTCCTATCTCAATTATTCTGGTGAGTTCATACTAATGGGGTAAGCAGTGGGGTTTGAGTTTCGCTCTTACTAAAGCTGATCAACAGCGCATATCCATGGCGCTAAACCCTGCTGGTTAGCACATTCAAAACGAGCTTCTTACCACTAATTAACCAGCATACATTGAACGCATCTGGATTATCAAGTCTGGGCAGTTCAACTTGTTCACGCCTGAGACGTGCGACCGCTTTGACCAACGCCTAGAACAAAGACCCAGTAGATGTTCAGGTTCCGTCGATCAATGGACCTGCCTGTTTGTGCTATTCATCCTCATATTTCAGTTGGCAGTATCTTCGAGTCTTCAACAAAAGAAGTTGCAGGAAACATTTGTTGTAGCATGTATGGGTGTAAATGCTAGCTTTACGGACCCGTTTTCTTACGCCGCACACCGCTATAGTCAATGCATATAATGCACAGGCAAGTTCGTTGTTGCACAAGAGAAGTCATTGTTGTTTTCCGGCCTGAGTTTCACGTGATCAGTTGATTTATTTGAGTACAAGCTAGTGGAGGTCTATTTTGTTACGACAAAAGATCAGTGTTACTTATTTATTGATTTATTTATTCATTATTATTGATTATTTAACTGGCAAAGGCTAACTACATCAGAAGCTGCTTCTTGGTGAACGAGTCTGACGATAATAGGTTGCCCTTTAAGTGAGCAATAAACAGGTTTAGAACCTCGTGCAGGAAAAGATTCCTCAGTATTTAACGTCAAGGTTTCTTCGGACATATCCGAACCCGGTCTCGTCGAAACCGAACGATACCTTAGAAATTAGAATGGCAGTCAGACTAGCAAACACCTGTTCCTGTGTGACGACCTTAAAGCCAAAATCACTGTTACCTTGCGTTAGCCTCCTTAATGAGCGATCCATGCGATTTCAGCAGTGATACTTGTAAGTCAGAAGTAATTCACATCTTAAATACAATAGGTTGCGAATTTGCATGTGATTGGAACCCACCGCGTATGTGTAACACGATTTACAATTTCCTGGTCAGATCCTCGGTGAGGACAGCAAAGTAAAGTGAGAATTTATCTTGCTACTGAATAGTAATTTTGATGACTTCCATTTAAATTCGTAAAAGCGCAGTCACCTGATGTGGAGAGAATGACAACTTCCGGTGCTTGAATTCTAACATATCCGACTTTTTAGGATCTGATGACGTTCGAGAGAATGTCCAGGAGGAGTGTTGTTTGCAGTGCGCTCGCAAATGTTTATTTGATAAAATGCCTTGACAAAACCGAAAAAATGGTTGCCAAAACTTGTCTAATCAATGTGCCGAACAGCAGTGGAATTTCTTAAGCTCAGCGAAGCCAGCGTAATCACCGAACTAAAAAGACATGGATGAGCAGTTTTGTTGGTTAAGCTGCCTTACATAGATGTGTTCGTCGACCAGTCATTAAGCCTACTCAAACTTGATAAGGCTAGTTTCACTCATATGGCTTGTTTTCATTCTAAGATTTTTTCAGGGGACGTTTCGCGAACGATGTCTTTTAGACTCCTTACAGTTGAAGGCGTTTTCATGAAGTTGAGTTTACAACAGTGAAGAGCAACGACAGAGTCAAATCATTTTCCATCTTGCATTCCAATGTCAACGAAACAATATAAAATCCAGAGGATATTCTCGTCATTGGAATTCAATAGTTTGATTCCGTCGGGTTCGTGTATCAGACTACTGTGTTATAAGCGGAGAGTCTGATGAATCTACCGAGTGTGAATTAGCCCTTTTCAGTAATTTTCATGAGAGTGGGATAATGTAATCAGTTAATGTATACGCCACGTCTCAAGTTCCTATTAGATATCTTCCAACGGAGATCTTCAAAAGAACTTAGCCCATTTGAGTGAAGTGCCGATCTTGGAAATTTAATTAGGATTTTGTCCATTATTTCCTCTTATGACTACCGTATCACGTTGGTTGAATTTGTAGACTCAAATAGCGTGCAAAATGACGGAACGATAAAAAGTTTAGGTGGTCTTAGTACTTTTCTTATGGATTGAATTGCGGTTTCCTACATCTTTGTTCAAATTTGCTCCGTCTTGGAAAGCGACAACTGCAAGTTAAAAAAACCCGTTCTTCTCACATACCTTCCACTATGGACAGCCAGATGTACTTTATCAATAGAAATAACAGTAAATTACTTAACTGTGCGACAAGCTAATAAATTCGTATCATTGTAGAACGGCTGGAGTTTTGTCTTGATTCAGTCCCACCCAACCGAACAAAGTGCATTTATCTGCATTGGCCCCGAAATCATTGTTTGGGCATCTGTGAGGCAATTTCTGAATAAAGGAAACAACGATCATGGCAGTAGAAACAAAGCAGTCTCAGTCCTAACAAGTCCTTTTAAAAATGCAATTCATTTTTATCGGATAAGTGGTCATGAAAATTCAGAAGGATAGACTGGACGTAAAGTACAATTAGCCAAGCGCAACTAGAAAACAGGCAGTATGTTACCATTCTGTGTGGCTACACAATTTGACCCATCACTATGCGGCTTTCAGGAGAAATTTTAGTGAGACTGCTAAAGGTTTGAATTGGCGTTAGTTACTAGATTTTCGAAGAGGTTTTACGATCCGAGAGACAATTTCGTGCGTTAGAATTATTGAACTCACTGTACACATATGTTTATTAAAAGAGTTCCTAATTATGGTCTCTCCGTAGGGCAGCACTAACCTAAGACGACCAGCTCTATGGTCCCTTTTGAAAACGTTAACAGTAAGTGTAGCAAGTGTGGCCCAAGTACGCCGTTGCAAACAAAATGCGCGTTATTTTATGCACTAGTCAGGTATTGGTACTTTTTGTGGTGCAATAGGAAATTATATTCAGCTTGAAAGATCTTGAGTGGATTAGGAATGTTCTGTGTATAGCTAATAATGGTTTGATTGTTGAAGTTGCTTATGGAACTCATTTTTTCTACGCACCTTCCCACTAAGTCCAACAGCCAAATGTCATTAAATGATTGCCCGCTTTCAGCTTTAGATCATCTCGCGTTCTGTGTAACGATGCGCACCTTTCAGTGCATTTTGGCACACTGCGATTCTCTGCTAAGCATTCCAGCGTCGGACAGTACATTCTATCTATATACATAGAAAAACGAAATCCAACTAGGTGGTGAACCTTTCTGTTTTAGCTGAAAAACTCCTTGCGTGCCAATTGGAGCTTGTTGTCATTTTCGTAGTGCACGAGTGCCTGACAATATCTGTAAAGCTCACCTTGTCAGATTTCGAAGAATTTTTTTTAACCTGTAGTGTAGTGAGATGTGTACCACTCATCCAGCAAATACTTGGGGTGCTCCAGGATACTCGGGACATGCATCCAAACCTTGTTAAGTGCCCATGTCTATGGCATTATGCACAAGGATTGTTGACTGAGATATATTTAAAAACTAACTTCGCCATTTGTAGCAACTAATCAGGATGAAGCAAAAGTGTCGTGTATTGTCCCCAAAAGGTTTTCCTATCTAATTCTACTTCAGCAGGGGTACGGTCTCTGGTTTAAAGATACTACCAAACCCATTGTGTATGATAAGATCAGCATACTAGCCCTCATAGCAGTAAAATAAAAGACTTATTAACCTAACACAGTTATCCCAGGAATGAAGGTTTTTTAGGTTCTCTTTAGAAAACACGGGCGTTTTGTTTTCTCCAGCAGGTAGACTATATTCGCGTTAAAACTTCTACATTGGTTACATAACGCCCGGCAAGTTTGCACAAAAATATGAGAGCTTGCACACGGTGTTTTGATGAATATGTTTTGCATCCCTCAATAAATGTTACTTTGAGGCAGATTGCTAGATTTTTAGGTGACCGCACATAATCCTCAGACCTTGAATTGCAGGTTTGTTTCCCATTCTTCCAAAGAATCTACATAAGAACATCCTTTAACTTGAAGTTTTACCTTCGTACGAGCAATATCAATCAAATCGATGGCGTCTCTGGAAAAAACCCAAGCTATTTTCCTTTCCACTCGACGTTACTGAAAACTGCCAACCAGTTTGGGTCACCTAACTTTGGTTAAGGTAGTTAGGTCAACTTTCCGACATACTGCAAGACACCAGATTATGCCCTAGGTGTACTTTGCGAGGGAAAATGTGCATATGACGTTGCTCATGATTTGAAACTTGCCTGCCAACAGAAAGATGGGTCAGGCTGCACTGACATCCGATACAGTGTAACACAGGTCTTTATGTAATAAAGAATGAGAATCATCGGAGCCAGAGACGAGAGTATTCAAGTTGTGTTTGAAAGATTCATACTTAACCGTCTTGACTTGTCCATCAAATCGCTAGGCTAATTGGAATTGACTGTTAGCAAATAGAGTGTTCAAAGCCATTTTGGTAGAGTCCAAGTGATTCACCTTGATGACAAATGAGTGATTTCAATATCAAAACTCCTAAGACAACTACCGGGCCCACGTTCGCTTCTCATTTTGCGCTAAACGAAGGTTAGGTGCATGGCTTTAATGCCCCTCACTGCCACTTATGACCAAAACGTTTTATTTCAGTAATTTTCCTCTTGGCCGTTTTCGGGTTTCTCAACAAGCTCTTTTTTTCTCTACTACTATAAAATGGAAGCGTTCTTAAAGGAAGTGTTCAATACTTTTACATTGTTTTATAGATTGACTCTGTCTTTATTAGCATGTTTGGAATTCTTCAGTCAGTCTTCAACCGAAACCAAACAGAAAGCAATCCAAAATTATGATAGGCTTGCAAGTGCTTAAACCGGGCATTCAAAGGTATAGACTGAATGTAGATGTTGGCATTTCGATGGACTAGTCCGTCAAAGCCTCAGTGGAAACTGTACGATTCTCGAATTTAGTTTGTCGGACTAGATTTCCGCAACCTTTTAAATGTTGCGCCATGTTGAAATATCACCAAACATACAATGTTGCTAATCACCAGCTAGCTGCCAAAAAGCGTCTCTGCTGTATTTTTCCATAGGCCATGGGATTTATGGCCTTTCCTGTGGACTGAAATCTCAATGGGGAGCAAAATCCAGGTTTTCAAAGGCAAATGTGGTCGCGTTTTCAAGGTTAGAAGATCACACGAAATCTGCAGAAAAATGTTTGTTATGGAGTTACTCGGAGAGTGGTTATCCGTGAGGTTTTTTCTCCAGAACACTGCAACAATAATGCGGTAACTCAGGTAGCCTTAGGTGTATCCTGTGTCGGTGTGTTAGATAAGCCGCCTGAAGCTAGATCTTAGATTCACATTTGACACGAATCTCACATAGTGTGGGCCGCGCTTTTCCAAGGCGTTGGACGGAGAAATTAGTTTTCCTAGCGTTTTTGTTTCTCAATCTGTTACAGGCTGATACTTAACTCACGGAGACCTGAAGCCCTCATTGCCTATTCACAATTCTTAAGCAGCATAACCAACCTGGAGAGGTCAGTAACACGATGTTCTGCGACCAGTGCTTATGTGATTTTCACGAAATATATCGGGTTCAATAAATGGACCACGTACAATTGTCAGACAGATGTCGTTTTGATTCCGCGAGCTGACTGAACGTGTACGCAAACATTGACCTTTGTGTTGACTGACGTCGAATAAGTAATGCCGTAAAAACACCGGTTCGTTTAATCCAGAATTCAGATTAACCACAACGTTCCAATAATCCCACACCCTCTCTATCAAGCCGAGTTTTCCACCTTCCTACACAACGATTTTCACTCCTGCTTATCTTTCTCATTCCTTTTTTCAAGAATGGTTCATATTTCGTTTTGTAGTCGGCGAAATGATAGCTGAGTAACATTTGCTTGCTAATAGGACTAAAACGCTGCGAACGTTATCACATATTTTGTTGCCGTCTTTTGAAATCAAGCAAATTTAGCGTGACCGTCAACCCATAAGTTGTAATGCATAATTCGTGAGCAAGACTGATAGATATTTTATCACAATGCTTGCTCGTTAGACATATAGTGACGTCATTGACTCACATAGCAACTTCCAACAGTGGGATCTTATCAGAAAAAAGGTTGTAAATATCCGTAAATTCTCAAAGTAGATATCCGGGTCGCATCACCTAAATACTTACAGACGAGTTCGAATGTGCTTTATATTTGCCGTATGAATTTTTCTTGTTTTAGAAATTTCACACGCACTCCACTATCGTGGATGCTACTACTGACCGGTTACAATCTCTTACTAAATTCATGAGTTGAGAAGTAAATTATGTACAGCATAGTTATATTTTGGAGTTTTTGTATACGCGTTCTCATTCTTCTTTGCATTTGAACGATTTCGAACAGCCCATTATAGGTTAATTAAACCATCTCCAACCTCTCGTGTTTCATACTCAGAAAAGCTACAAAGAACTATATTGAAGAAATTTATAAGACTTCATTTCAGAACTTTGTCATTTCCACTGTCTTACATAACACATATAATCACCTAAGGCTAAAGGCTCGGCATCGCACATTTTACAGTATTCCGCCTTGATTGAGAGACCGGTTTTCCTGAGAAGTTAAACAAATTTTCTGATTGACTTTTTATACTTGGCAACAATATTGCATTGTATCGCACTGTATCAAGACATTTTACTGACCGGATACAACTCCCGTTAGGTTGGTGAAAGCTACTTAACAGCCGCCGACCGGTTTCGCATTTCCTATGGCTTACCAAGTTTGTGGATTCCCTGCGTTTTCGTAAACATTTTGTCCCACTTCAGTGCAAAAGTGCACACAGATGACTAAGTATACTCAATCAACAAAAACGATATCAAACTTGCCGCGCATAAAAGCTACAAATTTTTGTTAATCAACCCAACTATTACAAACTGAAAAATCTCGATAATTATGTAGGAGACTCTCAAATTTCTAAGCTTAATTTATTTGCAACTGGTTTGCCTGCGGCAACCATAGAATCGTATGCGTCGTTTAGCAGCTGACGTTTCTGAATGCAAATCGGAGGATGTCAGCGTTCATTTCAATTTCAAGCTAATTCGAGGAAAGCGTTTTGCAGCCCAGAGTGATTTTTCAAGTTATAAAATTATAGCAAACTTGGGATAAAACGTTAAGACACTTAAAATCAATAAGGGAAAAAAATTCAGTCACATGCGACCCATCAACTAGTTACCACCAACGCTGTGGTGCGGAAAAGCAAAACTTGAATCGTGCAATCTGCTTTGTTGTGGATTTGCTGCATCCAGAGGCGTGTTCCAAAGATATCATGTTATAAAAATAGTATATTTTGAAAGGAAACGCAAAGCCGTCCATCATGTTGGGAGCGCCGTAAACTCTATAATAGAGCTGTGTGGTCTCACGTTGTATGCGTAAAATGCTAGAGGCTGTAATATGATCACAGTTTCTAAGTATATCAAGGTGATGGCTTTTGTGAGAAAATTCGTAAACGATGGGAAAGCAGTAAATTGAGAGGGCAATGGTTGCTCTGGTTTCACCACACAGCAGTTCTTTAAAAACATGCCGGAACTGATTTGTTTAAACTGAGCTTGTAACATCAAATTGCTTGCCAACCAATCTTCGGATGTCATCAACCACTGATGTCGGCGATAACCTATTGGCTGGCACTATTTCTCGTTTCAATGCAGATTCAAGTTTTGAAAAAAATTGCTTCAACTTTAATCGGAGCAAAAATGTGTTAGACGGTAGCACTGGTGAATCTGAACGTGAACAAATCGCGTCCGAATTGTGTGACTTTTGACATCAGCAGAAAGTTAAGACAGCTCGGAAATTTTGTTTGCAATTAAGACAAATACACTTATTTTCATACAATTTGGTTGTTATAGAAGAATCACATGAATCTCAGCTGAATGTCTCATTTACGATAATATTCAACAAAATGTGTAGCACAAAGACTGCTTCATGTTTTAGTTGGACCGATATTCAAAGGATCGCAGTAATTTTCTTAAAGAAAACTATTCATGAGGTTGTCGAAGACTCTTCGACAGCCCACGACGGATTTCGCCCTTCTGGCGGCTCACAAGGTAGGTGCAGCCTACCAGTTTCCTTCAGCCTTATATTCTGCTTGAACTTAAACTGCAGGAAATCCGACAATTACACTCAATTGCGTACTAGTTTGGTTTTCACGGAAAGCTCACATGAATCACTGGTGAATCACTCGTTCCCTCAACTGATTTTGCTGCACAAGAGATATCTCACGTTTCGGTTGGTCTGATATTCGAGATGTCGTAATACACTGTGTAGTCGCCATACACTGCCCATATTATCATTAGTGCACACATTGCCAGGTTTAAGAATTTTCAAATTTAGACAGAAGGAGACAAAACACAATGTTCCAGCAGTTTCCGTCGTGCAACACCCTGGATAAACAAGCGTACCTGAATTGTTGACTCGCGTTTAAAAGATGATGTTTTCACACATTAAAAATTAACCTAGGAAAAACAAATGCGTTAAATGAGGTCCAGAATATACAAAAAGAACCAGACTTTAGTACGGCCTATCAATGATAAACAGATGGCTTCCAAACGTAATTCACCTTAACCGTTTACGTTGCAGTAAAATAAACATTTGACGCAAGCATTGTGACAATTTGTTGGGATTGTTTATTTTACGGTTCACATGTAGCGACAGATTTGTGGGCAGGAATAAGTGTTTATTTGCATCCTGCAGCTCAGAAAAATTATTTACTTTTGCATGCAGGTTTACTTTGGGTGCCAATCTCCACCTTGATCTGTCCCGTCAACTCGTCAACCTGCACGTGACCACGCACTATTTTTCCACAAATCTTTTTACGAATTTGAGGCATACATACATCGGTGGTTGGGTAAATATTGCCCTACATGCAACAGCTTTTGAAAAAGTGCTGAAACATTTGGTCCGCTACATGCAACATATTGAAGGGTCATAATCGTAAATAAAGAGGTTGATAACGGGCATTGTACTGCTTTGCTTGTTGATGTCCAGCCTTGAGCTGGTAACATTTGAACATCCAAGAATCTTTCCTTTAAAAAATACGCCTGCGATTATTCTACTGGAGGGGTAAACAAGGCTCACTGGAGCTAAGTAAGGCATCCCTTATTTGGATGGTATGATACCACCGTCAAAATGTATAGTATAACGGAGTGCCAGGCCTTGTAACACAGCCTGCGACAACCTGGCAACCAACTTGGTGAGTACACAGTAGCACCTAATTAAACGTTAGATAGAGCCATAACCGTTAGATCTTGTGAATAAGGAGATGGAGTAAAGAGATGGAGCTGAGAACCACTTACAAACCAAAATCCATAGGTTTGAACATCACAGATTTACTGGTCCTGAGGGAAAGGTATACGGCAAGCGGGGAGAACTCGCTTTTATTTCACGGACGATAATACCATCAATATTACAGTGATTGACGAGAAAGACCACTCATGAAAGACTAAAAATATCTATCTGGACGAGTTCACCGTCCAGTTTATCATGTGGTTAAACGCATACGACGACGGAGGAAGGGGTGACGCAACTGTCATCATTGTCAGCTGCATGCATTTCAAGAAACTCCAGGGAACCCGTGACCTCCTCGGTTTCGAAGCTCTGTGTGGATATTTCTCAATAAGGATAAAAAGCCGTACGGTATTTATCGGTCTTTCAGTGTAGGCTGACTTTACTAGCAGGAAATTTTGAAGTCTCATTATACAATCAACGGATTTGGTCCAATTTCACAGGTAAAGTTAGAATCTGCAAATTAAAATATCAGCATCACCTTGGCAAATAATTTAGGACGTTTCCTTAGACACGATTGCGTACCTTGTAAACTGCACTTGAGTTCCAGGTAGGCCACGTGTCTTCAGCCATTTGTATGTTGCATACATATTATTATTATTGTAGTCTAACATCAGCAGTAAGGACACGCTAAAGGGTTCCAACATGGGTTCTCCACTACCGAATATGCTGGGTTTAATTTTTACGCTAAACCCGTCGAACAAGATGCAAGGTTGAGCAGTAGCAGACAATATCTTACTAACCATCCTGTGTTTGATAAACTCATCTCATATTTGAACGTCGTGCAGCAGATCTATTTACACTAATAAATGAAATGATAGAAAACTGCTAAAAGAGTAACTTTCGGGCCTTTTGAAGAACGGCTACATTTCCTTGTGGGATTGTGGCTGATGAAGGTCATCATTGTGAATTCCACTGGCTTCAAAGGGGTATACTTAATTTTATTCTTTTGTAGGGTGAAGTAAACAAACTTCATATAATTCTGACTGAACTAGTTGATTTATCACATAATTGGATGTTTTTTTAATGAAGTCCGCAAATGGAATATACGAGAAATTCACTATCACAAATTCAGCTTACCATAAACAAAACCTAATGTGCAGTAAACTTTTGCTTATCTATGCCGTGGGTTGCTTACAAACAGAAAGAACAAGTAAAGTAATTCCAATCTCACAGCCACACAATTTAGTTATTAGGTGTGGATCTCCGTCGAACCTTTGCAACAAGGGTATATCTTAAGCAGTCCTGGTCAAAACAATAGGTTTTGCTCGTTTAGTGTTGCAAGGTATGCAATCAGCCAACCCCAAAAGTCGTATGCGGAACTGGGTTGTTTTATTTACCCCAAACAGATTTGGTAGCGTCGGCCAATCGTGCCCCTAGAAATCAAACCATAAGCTTCCGTCCTTTTCATCAAGATTGCCTACAAGCTGTGGGAAGTACCAAATGATCTCCTGCAATTCAAGACCGGGCTTTAGCCAGGTTCAGCCAACCTGTCGATTAAAAATGGTTATTTCTGCGCAAAAAAAGATGTATTTTACGCTTGCGTGAGCAACATGCAAGAAAATTATTTACCCAAGCCAAATTCACTCATTACTGGGCAGTAATACTGAACCGGTTTTTTTAAATACGGTGGTGCGAATAATAAGCAATTGTACCCAGAATTTGAACGCGTTCGTTTCGATGGAGGAAACCGGAATAGATGCAAGTCAGTGCTCTTCGGCAGAGCTTTCACTAACAGATTCCAGGCACTTCAACACAGAACCTGTCAAGGTTGCCTGACCAATATCGAGACGAAGTTTGAGCCCAACTTTTTCTTGTTCTTTAACAAGCCTGTAATTGACTGGCGAATTTTCAATTGGGTTGGGACTATTTGTTTGCTATCGCAAAAGACCACCAGACGCGATGAAAATTGGTGTTTCTTAGATAAATGGTTTCTCGTAATTGCTAAGCTTTCAGCTTCTCGTGATTACTCAGAATGCACCTAGATTTCTGATTCTATCGTCCGTCATGACACAATATTCCAGTGTGAAGTAAAACTATTTACAGCATCTCACGTTACTCAAGAGTACAGCGCGTTATCCCGGCTGTTTATACCAGGTGATATGATAGACCTGCGAAATTTCTGGAACACAAGGCAGTAAATGAGCATATCAAACTACATTTAACCAATGTCCAGAGCTTCCATTCCTGCATCAGTGTTAGCTATCTGGATTCAGTATTATTCCTGAAAGGAGGTTCCCATAGAGGGACCAGACGCACGGATATATACTGAATACGGCAGTCATGTAAGATTTCATTGTTACCGCGTAAAGGATTTTCAGCTTACGTAGCAGCATTGTATGGTATCCAAAACTCTCATATTTAAATTAGAGTGAAAATTGCAGCACTGATTTAAGGACAGACGCGGTACAATACTGCAATATGCACTCAAAAGTTCCACATTTCCCTGGTTATAAAATCCGGGATTTTGTTCCGTTGCATAAACACATCAGGCCTGCCAGCGCACAAACGGGGATGCTTCATACGGCAGATAGAAAAGGTCGATCAAAATGTCATGCAAACAGCCTATATGAAGTGATTTAGAGTTGGAACAAAAAGTATGTCATTTGACTTCACTGACAGTTTGCCCAGTGCACTCTTGTAGAAGAAAGACGACAAGGTGAATGACGAAATTCTTGCAATTTAGAATTTAGAACAAATGTTATTGTCTGCCGGATTGGGTGAGCATTTCTGCAATTACGAAACCCGTGGTAGCAAAATAATGTGAGTGTGTTTGTCGAAATTAGTCCAATCTGGGTTCAAGTAGAACATAAGTTCGACGGACACTAGGGAACTGTGCCTACCTGATGAGCCCCAAGAAGGACGAAACCGGTTTTGGTCTGTCGAAGATTTTTCAGCAACCTTGTGAGTAGTCTCCTTTATGAAAATATCTACTACTTTTATATTTCAAAGCGGTAAAACAATAGAAACACAGCAGAAGGTAGAATTTATCAGCCTTCTATATAACTTGTCACAAATCCCCACCTTAGCATGTATAACAGCGAACAGGTCACCAGTTTATCCGTAAAGGTACACCACACCACTTCTCGCTTGAGCAACTGTTGCATGCACTCTTCTGAGCTGATCTCCATTGTTTATTCAACACCTAGCCGGTATGGACTTGGTTCTCTAGGCAGCAGTTAAGAAGCATTCTGCCAAACAGTTAAGCTTTCCAACCAGATATACATAACTTTCAGGTTCACAGCGAGACGCGTGAACCACATATCCAATGGAGATGATTGATCACCCAGTTTTTCGTAAGCTATTTTCATGATGTTGATTCCAATCCGCAGCAAACCTTTCCATTTTGGAAAATTTACGGATTTAATACAGTAAAAAAACAGGCTTCTGAGCATTCTTGATCGCTGTTTGGTATTTAAACGCCGCGAATGACTGTAACCCACATGAACTAAATGGGATTGTAAAACCTTAATAAAGGTCACTTGAAAATACTGGATCACCTAATTGCAATCCCATTTAGTTGCAGTTAGAGATTTTGAGTTGAAATTGCTTATTCACCGGTGTTTCCTATAAGTAATTCGATTTTCTAAGCTGACACAGGAATGATTATCTAAATGGTGCCCCTCAGTTTACGTTGTCATGAAATTTGCATTTCTAGAGTTACATTTGAAAGATTGGCCCTGGAGGAACCAAAAAAATGGAAAATGAAAACAGGGTACCTGCTAAACCCGTCGAGTATGACCCGTCAACAAGTCAGCAATTTCATTCAGTCGAAGTTAAAGTCATACGTTACGTTAAGTTGGCTGTTTGTTGTTCTATCACTACAGAAAACTTCATCCGTACTGCTCTCCTTCGGGTCAACGACACCACACTTCAATCCTTTGACAGGGATCCCTGAAAAACGTATGCACCTGACCTGTACATATTCCCGTACTTCATGATAGTATTAACACCTGGAGGGAGTTATTTACCTTGAGGGTACAACAAAGGATGCTGCCGGTTGACAGCGCAGTATAATTGTCATCCAGATCAGAGCCCAACGACGAATACTCGTCATTCCCCAGGACGTATATTCCTAATGGTCCGCTCCCTATAGTAAGGCTGCCTGAAGGCGAAAACTGCACTGGAAAGTCTAAACTTTTTCCTGGGGTATGGTGCTCCGGCTAAACCTTTTTAATTTTTGTCTGTCCAAATTCCGGTGTCTGCGCTTTTATCAGTTTGCGAAAAATCTATTCTCGCAAATGTAGTAAATGAAAGCCAACCAACCTAAAGATGTTTGGCTGGTCTGCCGAAGCCTCAGTGTAGTTTACTCGCCACGACCATACACTTGCATGACCAGCAACATCTTACGGGTGTGCTGTAGAGGCGAAGGTATTGACCGACAGATAGCACTGTTCCCTTATGTGCAGTGCGGCCAGCACTAGGCAACCATTCACGATGGGCTTGTGGAACAAGCGCATTTGATCCGAGGGTATTTGCACGTGCACGCAGCTCACCGATAAAAGTCCAGCTCCTGGACTGGTTACTTGTAAACCTCGGCGCGCCCGATATCCACAAGGTTAAGGAGTACCAACAACTGGTGTGTCCGCTTAGGCGACGAAAATGCAGATCATACGAGGGGCCGAAGACCTGAAGAGAACCTTTTTTGAATTCAACCTAGGTTGAACATGCTACGTTACTGAAACTCGCACCTGAGCAGTGAAGATAATGGTGTGTGAATGCCCCCTAGATTGATGTCAAGAGGTTGATTTTTCTTGATCAAATAAGAAGTCCGGTTAGATGATGCGAATAAACATTCTGTTCGCAGTTTAGTGTATCCATTCGCATTTATTTATACCCTATCCAAAATATTCACAACTAACTGCCATTCTGTTCAAATACCTGATTTTCTACTTCAGCTGCTGTCGATTGGTCGCACGTATGTCCAGAAAAACGGATATATTTGGATTAATCATGGTACTTTAATTTCGCTACGTTTGTTATATCAAATACTGGGCATTTTTGAAACGCATTCAATCACCGACGGGTCGGTTTTGTTGAAGCCATCCACGGAGTTGTTTCTAAAAACCATTGTGTGGTTCAAAGGTCGTTTTTACTGCCAAGCTTAGGACTGTTCAGCCCTTTGAACAAGTTTTGGTATTTCTGTGTGCCTAGAGGCCAGGAATCTTTGGGTTACCCGATTCATGTTTAACTTGTTAGCTGTTCTATTATGATTAGATTGATAAAGTCAGAACGTCCAAATGAAGTACGAGCAAGTTAGGGTAAGTTTCATGCCTTAGCGACTAGTTTTTCGCTAACACTGACCTTCGAGCAGACAGCTATTGCTAGCGTACAATTCATTTTCGAGAAAAAAACTTTTACCTTTGTAAGGAGATTGTGGAAAATTTTACATACCTCGGTAGTCGTATTAATTCTGACGGAAGTGTGTCTGATGAAGTCAGTGCAAGAATCTCAAAAGCTCGAATCACGTTTGCTAATTTGTGTCACTTGTGGCGTCAAAAAGGCATCTCACTAGATCTTAGGGGTCGTGGGTATCAGGCTACAGTAAGGGCTGTGTTGTTGTATGGGTGCGAGACATGGCCTCTGCGGACTGATGATGTGAGGCGTCTTCAGGTTTTCGACCACCGATGCCTCAG
>SJOL01007384.1:1740685-1800016 GCA_004794785.1 Opisthorchis felineus
TGTATGCTACTAAAAATATATTCATTCGCAAATTAAGTTAGTGTTAACAAGAGACACAAGTGAATCTTTCGTTCAAGATACAATCCACCCAAATGTATGGTACAAGACATTGGTTAACGCCAGTGTAATTCGCTAATCGGTGTAGCTCGTCAGCGGTTACGTGACCATTTCACATCGCATCATATACCTGAAAAGAAAATGTCTTCGGTAGTTTCCGCAACCACCTTAATTAATGTCTAACATTTTGAGCATTTCCAATTTTTCTGAGTTAATGACTTCCCTCTTGATAAGTGACCATTTCAACTATCAAAACCCATGCTTAAGCTGCCCATTCACCTTCTACCTTCGGAGCTGACTACGCAGCATTTTTGACGAAGGATTTGACTCATTTTCACTCACAGAGAAACCGTCTTCGTACCTAACGTTAATTGGCAACGTCTGGTCAGAATTAAGTACAGCAAAATTGAGTGAATCCAAGCACTCGCTCGGTCTGCAACCCTGAAAGATAAGTGCACGACTTTTCTCATTCAATGCTAAAACACGTAACAGAATGCGGGTTTGGTATAACGTTTCAGACCTTGTTTCCCCTACTGTAAAATCTGTTAAGACGATCCGGAATTCGTTGTATAGTTAACAGATAGACAGCCTTATACGCAGCCCCATACTTGTAGATGTTACACTTGGTAGGACTTGCCCGTTAGGCGAAACCACCAAACGTCTGCTCTGATTTGAACTTTCAGAAGATTCCGATGATCCACGACGGGATAAAAAAAGTCGTCCAAAATCCCTCATCAGTGTGCTTGACTAAACGGACTTTCATGGATAAAATGAGGATTCCCAATGGCGACAGTTATCCATTCCTTGACACAGGAAACAGGAAACAGAAAATGGCGTAGGACAAAAGGACCACGACCAGACGTAATAAGGATGCCCAAGCGTCGGGTAAGAATGAAATGTTCACATCTGAACACCTCTAATGAACAAACCCAACATGCTGCTACTGACGATCTTGGAAGCACGGTCAATTTCCTTTATCTTACACTGGCAAAGTTTTACAACCGCTTATACAAGCGGTTGTAAAAACTTTAAGTAAACCAATGTCGAAATCAAGTATTTACTGTAGTTTCCACTGCGTGCGGTGCATCCCTCACTATAACATCAATCGCTCAGCTGTAATACCATTTCAGTGCCTAGCTGTCACGACACCCGAAAGAAGCACGAGGGCTGTGATACGACCACGTTGCCTAAGCCTAGAGAGGAAAAGTCGAGATGCAGAGGTCGGGTTCGAATAACGGACCTTCCTGTCACTAAATTCGCGCTCTCACCACTGAGCCATCTTGCCCTAGTAGAACATCAGTACACCAGTAAAACATCAACAAATTCTTTCAGTTTGGAACTACAATCGTTATCTTCAAACGCTGCATTAAAATTGGACACTGAATACTTGCGTCACTTGGATGTTACCAAAAGCCCCCATGTTAAAATCACGGTGGGCAACTTTAAAAAGCGTCTCTGCCTTTGTGCACAAAACGCACAATTCTGCTGTTAGCATAGTATACAGCCAGATAGACGAGGTAGCCATCAGCCCTCCATCAGGACTTATAAGCATTGTTGAATTCGTAACTAAACTAGAAAATGAACCTCTGCAATTTGCCATTACACAACAAAGCCTCTACAGGCAGCGCGTCACTGATATATTCTCTCTTGCAGGAATTCTAGAACCTCGCATATCTAGTAGCACACCCGAATGTATAGATGATCCGCCGCAGAATTGGAAGCAGTAAATACGTCGGCCTCTCTCATTGTGTGTCTGACACGCCTGCCGAATGAGAAGCATTGGAGGAGTCGTCTTTTGAAATGGAACTTGGAGTGACCAGCACGGATGGTTTTCCAGTTTGCGTAGAAAATGTTCACCAAAGACGTGTTAACTGAAGCTATTCTTCCGAAAGTTTTTGGCAGTTAATGACTTCGACCTCCCAGGAAGCCTGTGAACAAGTTCTTCCTCGGAAAATGTGATATTTTTGCTCATATATCGGGACGAAGTTTACTTGACCCACTGTTGTGGACCTTTCGCACTTCAGTGATTTGTACTTTCCTGGTCACCAAGACAGGATTGAACCTTCAGCAGCAAGAGCAAATGCCTTGCAAGGTAGTCACCTTACATCTTTAATCCGATGTATATTCCGGCGGAACAAGCTCATTCAAGCTGTCCGACCGGACGCATCCCCAGACGTGTAAAAGAACATCATCCGACTTCGGTTTATAGAGGTGTTAGCAAGTTTGAAAGCTCTGCTGTATTTGCGCATCCAGTTAGAACAACAAACACAACAAAGAGACCCGGCTGCATCTACCAAGGGTTGAAAATACAATTTTTTAACGTCTATACGATAGCCATTTGAATGTTTCTTTTCTAACTGTATACCCAACAGCGAATCGCGGGGGTGTTGCAATTAAATCCAATATCTTAATCCGGTAGAAAACACTGCGTTCCTTGCGCAGTGACACAATAATTACTTCCGGATCGAGAGCTTAATTACTATTATCTGTCGTTGTTGTTAGGTAATGATCGTGACGACAGATTTATTTTGTTTTACTTTTTTACCCTTCTTTTTCACCATGACAGTCATTACGCCACAAGGGCAACTCTAACTAGCTTGACGTTGATCGCCAAATTTGATCTCGAATTTTGTTCTTGTGCTCGCAACAAGTCTTCAAACACAACGTCATGCTCACACTGGGAATTTTTTATGTAGCGCCCGTCATACTGCGCTAACCTAATAGATCTTCATATAAAATAGACCGCGCTGGAAGCGGTGTGCGCTTAACTGCGTATGACTTCATCTAAACGGCCCTTATCTAGTCGAAATGAGCCAGCATTGCGTAAAAGACGGGGAAGTTCCGTGGTAACGTGGCCAACTTCTGGCTCCAAAATAAAAAAGCATGTTGGGACAGCCGAGCCTCCCAGCATCGTTGAAGGCTCCTCACCACGAAATAACTAGTGTAAGGGAAGATGGTCTGCAGAATCAACATAAAAACAGTTAAACGCAGAGTTGTCCAGTTCGCCTAAACTGGTGTTCCACATTACTAACAGGTCAAATATGGATTGCTCCAGACAAAACTTCTTAAGTTGCCCGTGAGTTGACTTGCCCTGTATGCGTGATATTGGTGAGGGATAGTCAGTTTCAAAAACAGTAAGTGTTTTACAGGCATACAAATTCACAGGCCCGGATGAAGTGTGCCAGAGAGCTAGAATCAGTGGCGTCTTGCTCAAATGGGTCGTTGATTTGCACTACCATGAAGTTAAGTCGAGGACTCATATGGAAAGAGTAAGGTCTCTTATTCTACGCTGGAATATACAACTGTGGACAGTGAGTTCCTTATGTCCCCTTCAAAGGATTGTAGATCTTGTATCTTGCGGAATGTGAGGTAATTATAGAAATCCTATGTCTTCTTTCGGACAATCATGCGTTTTTCAATGCAAATTAAATTTACCGCGGCCAACTTCGCAGCAAGTTCACTTGCCTATGTGGTCAGATTCGAAAGCCCCAATGAAGACTTTAGCGTCTTCTACGTTGCAGAATTCCGAAGCCGTCAGCTGCTGCGGTAATAGGCTCAGCTAATTATCTTCAGATACCACATCTGCCGTTCCCAAAGATTCCTTTCTCGATATCCTGCTTTTTTACTACTTTTTAACTCACCTTCATTATTATGATTTTCTGTGTGTCAGAGGAAATTATGAGTCTTGTGGACATTTGCAAAGAACTGTCAGTTTCACTTTTTTGTTCCGCTGTCCCGGATATTGAAGAGTTTTGTCCAGTACAATTCCAGATTAGATGACATACTAACCCAGTCTCAAAATTCGCATTGGCTCACTGTTCCATGATTCCACTGCTGTATAAGAGGATAAAGAGAACTAGCCACTCACGACAGAATCTGTGACCTTCTCATGCTCAGTTTTCGTAGTTGTAGGAAATTGCCCTAACTGTGGCCGCACAAGATCTCGGCTCATTTTCAAAGATCAACTTAACGGACATTGTACTACCCTATTTGAAGAAAAAACTTCTAATCGCTATCGGCAGTTGGTTGCCAGAAACACCATGTGGTGCAGACTGACGGAAGTGTCCTTCAGCTCGTTGTTTCAAATGAGCCAACAGACAAGCGTAGCACGGAACAAGTTCAAACGCAGTTAGGTAGGTTGTCGATGTAAGTTAAGACATTCAAATGTGACCAGCTTGTGTAAAACTGTTTTATAGGGGGATTAAGTTGGCTCCCTCTAGCTGATCACATCAAAAATTCACACTGTTTAGCGTTGGTACGCACCTAAAAATCCGTTGCATGGTTTCCAGGGTTCAAACCCATACCTGGTTTGGTGACTTAACTTTCATCACTACAAAATGAGTTCTGCGTACTGGTGGTCACATAGGTTGCATTTGAAATCATCGGAAATGAAGACTAAAAATGTGTCTACCAGTTTGTTTGATTGACCGTATTGTTAGCTTTTACGCCGAGCCACCAAGATGAATTTTTTTACTCAAGTTAAGGTCACAAGTGAAATTACCACCACTCAGTCGCGCATTTGCCTTAGCATCAGTGTTACAAAGTATGAGTAGAGATGCCCGCTAGACTGCTGGAAAATCACGCCAAAATAAAGAATTCGATTAACGTTCAGAAAATGTCAAATTGAAAAAACACTCCGCCAAAAATATTTCTTCGCTGTAGGCATTTTACAAAAACGCAGAGCATAAAAGCCTAAAGAACCACAACTGGTTCTTCCCTTGCGGGTTCACTTAAGGCTTCTGATGAAGAAGGGCTGAACACCGTCGATGAAGAGTGACTTCGTATATGTCACAAAATATCTCCAATCCTGCTCATCAACTTGCCTTCGAGTGAATTCCGGTAGTCGATTCCGTATGTATGCTTCTCGTCTAGTAGCCTGGAGTAAAGTTCATCGAAAAACAGCAAAACTGGGTACTTTTATGGATACCTCGAGAATAACTTTGGGCACTTTGTCTAGTCGCGTTAAGTTGGATGCCTTCCATGACTGAATCGTTTCTTAATTCATTCATCCATCAAACAACCGTTCAAAATCATCAGTCACGCGCGCTA
This sequence comes from Opisthorchis felineus, assembly GCA_004794785.1. Lineage (NCBI taxonomy): Eukaryota > Metazoa > Platyhelminthes > Trematoda > Opisthorchiida > Opisthorchiidae > Opisthorchis > Opisthorchis felineus. The sequence goes on from SJOL01007384.1 coordinate 1,745,792, forward strand.
CTTCAGACCAGTAGACTGAAGCGATATGGTTCTCACCTTGTTTACATCGACTACTCAGAACACCGGATGTGTCCATTACGCAACAAACAGCCTAAACTGTGTGAAAAACAACTTTAATCGATCTTTTAGTCGAAAAAACGATACCATCGGCAAACAGTAATCCTAATTTTGGTTTTTGCATTACTTTCCCACCAGTCTTGATTTTGTTAGCGTTACATGAGCAAGTGATAAGTCTATTAAGGTTTTCCCTGTTCCATACCAAGAACCACTTGTTTTCGGTATCTAATATATTTTCTAGACAGTCCTTCCATACTAGCAAAACAGCCTCTGTTGTTGAAAACAGCCATCATCCTCCTATATTCTTCCGCCATCACGTGCGATAGGTTCATAAATAGAGCTTGATGCAGACAGTAACAGACAGACAGTAATTCAACTGGACACCTTGTTAAAACATTTTTATCCTACCTATTCCAACCTGGTTTATATTCATTTCAACGGATTCGCATCAATGTCTTATATCCGTTCAAGTCGAACGTCGCCGCCACCTCTGCTGCAGTTTTGCTTGATACAACGGCTGCTCTGCAAATTTGAGCCTTGTCGAACAGGTCACAGGATTTGTAGGATTTTACAAACATGAGGTTTCTGATGAAAGCGCATATTCCAACCATGGATAACGAATTAGCTAATATCAAGAAGCTCTTGATTGGACATTTTACAATTCAAATGATCGCAACCAAGAACTTATTCACAACAGTCAATGCTCTGTAAGTGGGAACTGAATTGCTGTCTAACTGAACGGACCCTCAAACCGAGAAGATTGGCGGACCTGAGCCAGGTACTTCTGTCTGCGTAAAATAAGATTAGTATAAATGCTCTCGAGGGTGAGTTTGAATTAATCCCTCATAAAAAAAATAGTTCAGTTGCAGCACCCATTTCGGTGCCTAACTGCCATGCCACCAGGAAGCACAAGGACCGGGATACTGCCAGGTTGCCCAAGCCTAAACAGGGGAAGTCAAGAGGCAGAGGTCGGGTTCGAACCACGGACCTTCCGGTCACTAAATTCGCACTCTAACCACTGAGTTATCTCGCCCCTCCCTCTCTCCCTCCCTCATATGCCGTTTCTTTCTCAAACTCCGCTGTGTTGTAGGGAACAACATACTCACAGTTCATCTACTCACACTCTGTTCGTATTGTGGTCGAAAAATAGTACGATTGGTCTTTTGTGTGCTCAGAGGTCAACCCTTGGGTCAACAAGAAATTGCTGCCCAAAGCTTACACACCGACGCATTACGAAGCACCGCCAGCTGACTATGAACTAATGACATCTCACTTGGTGAAGAGACATATGCAGACAAATTTCCCAACTCAGCGAACACGACAACAACTGCCTCCTGCTCGTTTCAATAGTCATGTCGTTATAGCAGAACTTTCTGGTGCTTCGCGATACAGGTACTTTCGGAGCCTTGAATATAGCGCCTTTGAAGCCTGCCCGTCTTTACTGGTAACGACAGAGAAATAGAGCACGACCAACTGGAACTATGCGGTCAAGAATGAACGGCTGCTGCAAACTGATATTTTTGACACGGAACATGAGATAGATTTTTTTTATCCGGCCTATACTCTCTTTGGTCGTGAATATTAATCAGATAACTCAGTTTGCCATCTGGCTTTAGTAACATTCCCATATGTGCTTCAATTTCCTGTGCAGATCCGTGCCATGTTCTGAACCATTAAGTATTCACAGAAGTCGACCCATGTTACCCATGACTCATATGATAATTTTAAAACTGCAAACATTGCCTCGTTCTAGTCCGTTTACTTGGGGGGTTTCGTCTTCAAACCACTAAACTATAGGTTCCTAGATTTAGCTTGGGATTGAGATGCGCATCATAATGTCAAGTACTAAGAAAACGTTGTGCAAGATGGTTCAGTGCAAATATCCTGAACAGCGTTTTCTGATCAATGTTCACTTCGAAATTCACAGCCAACTGGACTGGTTTCACTTGACCCTCAAATGACCGACTGAAAAGACTTTGACTTACACCATGCAAGTCCCATTAAAAATGAAAAACGGCTACTACGTTTTGCATCGTATAATATCTAGGAATCGCGCGTTTCCAATGCGTCCCTGGGTCTGCACCGGCTAATCATGACATGCCAAACTGTACAGGTTTCAAACCTGTCACGTAGAAACACCAGGCTTGTGAAGTTTGGTTGAGACAGCCTAGTTCTAATCGGTTTTTCTTCGCAGTACAGCCAGTTAAAATAATTTCCGTGCTAACAACAACAGCAGATGGATTCTACTCTAACTGCTGTTTACTGAGTGTTTTGGTGGTAGGCCACTTTGAGATCAGCGACTGTATGAGATTCGCTCTAGTCGTTTTGTAGTAACCAATAAATCTTTTCCGATTCCACGATTTTTATCTCGATCAATTGACTGTTTTATATTTTATTTTGGTGCACAAACAAACCAACACACAAACGCAGTGTGAGGTCAGATCTTGCCCTTTCCTACAGATTTGGCTTGCAATCATACAAAAACGTTTTACATGGCAGGGCTGAGCATTTCACCTGACTACCCTGGTTGTCAAAAGTGTATTTGCGTATTTGCCCGAACGAAATTTCTAGTTGCGCATTAACTGATGATTCTTTTAGTTTTAACCTTGAAAACAGCTGGCTAGTTTGAGTAAACACGCATAATGTAGACACATATGGAAGTAGGGTCATATCAGAGGTATTACTTGAATAAAAAAAAATCGTTCGGCTGTAGCACCCTTTCGGTGCCTAACTGCCATGCTACCAGAAGGAAGCACGAGGGCTGGGATACTGCCAGGTTGCCCAAGCCTAGACAGGGGATTACTTGAATATCTGATCGGGGATTACTCTGATTTTACAGCAGTTTATTTTATAAAAGTAAAAGTCAATTGTCACTCTGTTAAACAGATCATTCAACGGTTAGCTGCTCACTAAAACGACCCTGACCCTTCAGTCATACTTGAAATATGTGTCTCCAATAATGAATTCGTCTGACTGAGCTATATTCCGAAATACACTTCGTCCTAACCCATTCATTTATATTCATTCACGTGCGCACAGATCAATCAAAAAGCGCTACCACATCTTGAGACGGTCACAACCACCACAGTTGTTTTACCAGTGGAACGGAGTGAAATTGTGTGGGCTGCAAAACGCGTCAGATAGAGTCAGACACTGTGAATAGATGAGTACAGTTACACAGCTTTGAGGCTTCGGTCCACCATGCCAAAAATAAGCGCGGAAAGGGAGTTGGATTCTCAAGCCTGATGAACATGCTGAATGAATGATTGGTTTCATCACGTATCAAAGGATAAAAGGGCCCTGTGAAACATTACAGTTTTTACACCAATGAACTCTTGAAACACGGTCATGCCGGCTTTGGGGGAATTCCTTTAGTCGGAACTCCATTGATGAATATAATGCCTTGTTTACATGAGCATTTCAGAAACAAACTTGCACCTTAATCCTGAGAAGAAAAGAGCAAACATCATCAGCACAGTCAGCCTTACTACGTGACTAAACTTTTATAATCCATGAGTGATGGTGGACTTCTTGGAATCTGAAGGGAAATTGCCGTGTCTCATTCTAGCTCCACGTTTGGCCTAAAGTGTGAAACGTAATAAGTAAAATCGCACATTATTGAGCGTCCTTCTCTATGGGGCTCCCAAAATAGAGCGAATACTTTAGATTAGTCATTTTAAACCTACCACTTAGATCAGAGTGCTGGTAACTTGATGCGCCTCACGTGGTGCATATCAACAGCGCAATGCGGTACCGATTCAAAGTATCCGGCTCCTAGCAATAATAGTACAAGCGATGAATCACAGAACTCATCATAAAGAACCCTTTAAGTAGCCTTGGGTTGAATGACGTGAAATGCATAGAAATAGTTTGATTGCGCGAGTATTGACATAAGTATGGTGAAGCTCGCTGAAGTAGGCAGCAACTACTAACTACTCCCTTGATAGAGGAGTTTTAGAAAAAACTAGCTGAAATGTTCAGAATGGCAAGTCACACCAAATACTTCTGTATCATTATTTTACTTGACATGACTATTCAGGTTACTAATCCACTCGGGGGACACGGGATGATTACATTTTCCGTTCACTTCGGAACTTGCAAAAATCCAGGCTAAGAAGTAAACTTCGCCAAACCTGCTGCACCACAAATGTTGCACAAAAATAGCAGACTGGCAGTATCCTCGTGTCGACGTACGCTGACCATAGATATCTCTGAGGCCAAACTTGCACAAGCACATGCCAAATGGAAGCATCTTTTGGCGAAAACATTTATTGCTACAATGTTGCCGTTAAACAGTTCTCTTGGTTGGTAAATGCTACTGAAAAAAATAAAATGCCACAAACAATCCCAGGATCTCTAAAGTGAAAATGAAATAAAGGCGCCACCTATAATTTAGTGATGTTCCAGAATCCACATTGTAGAGACTTTTTGTTCCCTGAGGCAAGTTAAAAGTCTGACCGTCTCTCCGCTGCATGTTTTTGACCAATACACTCCACTGCTTATAACCTAAACTTAAAACTTCGAGCTTCAAAAGATCGTTTTGTGTCAGAATATCCCACTAGTTTACCTGTAATGACAAACGGTGGGATAGTATTAGACTGAATTCAGCACCTTTTGCGACATTCAAGTGACCAGTATAACAGACGTAATTTCAAGCTGAGTTACGGATTACCATCATCTCGTTTACAAATAAATGTTTAATGCATTGAACCCGGACTTTAAGTCGATCGTAAAGTTTGTTGTGTGGAACTTCAAACCGATCACTTCTGTGTTGCAGACAGTTGTTTGTACTCAACGCAGTTCACCACTCTCTATTTTTGTTCTTTGTTTGTCTGAGTTTGTTGTCGGAACCATATTTGGGAAGGTTTTTTTGAATGCATGTATTCTTTAGTGCTTCAGCCAAAGCGTCACGCTGAAAAAGCATATAAAGTACAACTCGGAAAATCGAACGATGGCATGAACCGTAAAAAACGAATACATTTCATTGCCAAAATAAGGGCTTATGAATGGGCGCCCAACAAAATGGCAAACTGAGCAGTCTCTTCTAAATCTCCGTGGTACATCTATTTTCCGGAGGCACACGCAGAGAGTTCATGGATTACGCTGCAATTCCTTACAGCATTTCGAAAGTCACAGCACTTTGGGTCATTTACCATAATTGCTTTTCTTCCAAATAAAGAGACCAGAGTTCTGGAAATTTCTTCTACCAGGCATACAGCAAAACAACCCTGCGCCTGGAAGCTAGCCGGTTTGTGTTTCATCGTAAAGTGCCTCCTCATCGCTTCTGACACTCCTTCGGATGTAGTTCCAAACAATGAGCAAACTTTTGATTTCTTAAGATTAACTTCTCACTCGCCGAATCTGGTTTTGGACGGTGCGCTAAGTGTTGCCTCTTATTATGAGGTCATCAAAACTCGATGACGATGTTCATTGAAATTTTAGGAGCGACGTCATCACAATCGTGAGAAAAGCGGTTCTTAGAGGATATTTAGCTTTTAACAAACGGGTGCGGCAGACGTCTCTGAAGTTATCATCCAGGGGGCGAGTTTTGAATCAGACTACTTTATTTTATGGGACACAGATGTTTGACACTCCTGACCTCAATGTTGATGGACAGCGCCTACTTAAATTGTGCTCTTTAAAATGACACCCGCTCAATCCTGTAAAAAACCTTTTAGGAGCACTTCAGGACAAAGCAGTGAGCCCAAGCGCCGCTCACGTGAGGGCGGTTTTGAAGAGTAAGATTCCGATTAGTGATAAACTCGTCCCATTCAGTCATAAAGATATCCAATTTGACGGTCAAATACGGAATGCAGATCACGACCAAGTTGCTTTCCAGTAAGCTATGTTACACCGAAAAGAGATATTCCGAGGTCAGCAAAATACTTAGCAAATTTACAAATCCTGCTAAAGAAGCCTCACTTATTCAGATTCTGTTCGAAGGTTTCCTTCTGTGAAGTGATAATTTGGTTACAATCGAGACAAAAAACAATCTTCACAAGTACATACAATTTCTTAATTAACGGTAGGTTTTGATCCTGGTCTTCTTTTCGACGACCTAGGTTAGAAACTCATATGGGCGCCCTCAAACTGCCTGCTGGTTGCTGTTGGTTTGACACATGTTGACGGATTACTTTTGCCGATAAGGAAGGAACCACATGGTATCTTCACAGACAACCAATGGTGTCTGTCAACTCTGTAATGAAAGTTTCACTGGCGTGTGTTCTGGGAAGACTGTGGGGACTTTTCCGCTTAAGCTGTCAACGCACCACTACAGAGCAAGAGTCCAATCATATCGCTTACAAGAAGGCACCATATATGTCCATTAAATCTGGAGTGCTTCCCAGATATGACCGACAGAATCCACACATATATAACTCATAGTTTCTGTGAATCGACTATCAGGCCATTAGACACAGTGTACTTGATCACGCAACATGATTTGACTGGTAAGCCAGTGATTAGAGATAATTTTGCTATCAGACTCGACCCTTTCAAATTTATATACAACGCTGCTGAATTGAAATCTTTTAGAGGAAAAGCGGACGCATGATGGAATCTTACAACAGGCCAAAGTCTACGATCTTCATGCGGAGCATCATTTTCCACTACTCGGTGAGCCAGGATAACAAAATAACGAACTCAAACGTTTCTGTTCCAATACTCGAGCTTAACTCAAACTCGAGCATCATGTTCATTTATTTACCTAGCCAATATTTTTGAAATCTACCAAGAATTTCGGCCGAATCCATGTTCGATCTTACTATGAAGTAGAAATCCCCATCGTTGTACACCGTTTCAAATTCAGACAGAGGAATTATAACCTCAAGAGTGGGCAAGCCAACTGACTCGTCGGTTCAAAGATTCCTTCTCATCAGGGAAGTAGATCATTAAAATGAGGTATAAATATCTTCCTTTCGAGAGTGAGACACGCAGAAAACTTGCGCTGGAGTAGGGAAGCTGGTGGAACCACAAACCAAAACGTGATTTTACAGTCACACCGGCTGACCTGCGTTATCTCAGTTCGTCTGAGTGCTGCTCAAGCTTGGTGGTCAACTATGAAAGTCTAGTAAGTGACTATCATAATCAGAGTAAAATAAGCCAGCATAAGGCCGTCGCGTCAATGGATGAAACGTACAATGTTAGGCCAAAAACAGCCAAATTAAACTTTTGATCACTATCTTGTTTAGCTGCAGAGACAATAAGAACCAGTGTACGCCCTTTTTTGGTCGGAAGCGTGTACGCGTGCAGAACAAAGCAGAGATACTAAGCATGCATGTATACTTGCTTGTGAATGTGTTTTGACTGGCGTCATTCTGATTCTAAGGGATAATATTGAACAAATGTGCATTGTGGCCTGTCCCTGTCTAATAATAAAGTAGTCGGGTTCAAATCATTTATTGCAAAGGAGGACAACAGACCACATTGACTGATTAGCCGCATGATTTGTTTACTCTATTTCATTAGATCCTTTGCGTCGAAATAAAACTGTCAGGATTTACATTCCCAAGAGGGGAACGCGGTCAAATCATCTTTCAAACGTTCTACAATGAGCCTACAAAAGACAAGTCTCGATTTAAGTGCTACCTGGAAAACAGCACCGGAAATTCACAGTAAAGAAAATGGTGTTAATTCCTCCAGAAACTGGAATGAACAAGTAACTCGAAATAATGCTACTGACAACCAGTGGCTTAGTTCTGCACGGAAGTAAAATTGGGTTATTTTTGCTCCCCCTTGATGAAACTGTTGGTGGTGTGGCGTTTTCTTAGTTATTGGCAACCGCTAGTTACACGCAGAATCATCTAACTAATAAACACTTCCTGCTTTTCCTCTACTATACATCGGTTATTTTTGGTTTCGAATATGTGTAAAATAGTTGCCGTCTCCCTGGAATCGGTGTGGACGTACGATGGAAAGGAATGAAAACATGTTCGGCAGAAAATCGTTTTCTCAATGAATCACCATTACGCGTCGTCTTTTGAAATGCTTCTAGTTATAAATGGAAGTGCTTCCATATTAAATGATTCTATCTGCAGATTTCGTTAAAGGTAGCCAGTGAAACGCACGGTTTCGTGAACACTTTACGATGGTCTGAATTCCAATCACCAGTCACGACAGCTGCTTGCTATTTCTGAAAGAGAAGATTCTACGGAGTGTTTGCTTAAAAACACTAACTTCATATTTGTCTTTGGACTCAATAAATAAAAGAATTTTTAAACTCTTAAAGGCAAAGGCTAGGCAGTGGGATTATCTAATTTGGTAAACATTTCAAGTCAGCTGAGTGAAATCAACCGACCGAAGTAAGCCAGTTAAACAGAACATTGTAGATCCTCTGCAATATATTATAAATATGCTACAATAGAGATGTCTTGGGCAAATGTGAAATGGCGGGGCGTTTTTCAGTCGTTCCTGCCAATTTAATGGCCCACCACATCCAGTACACGCAGAAAATGGGGAAAAAATGAAATGACCGATTTCCCGATGGTATGCCCAGCAAGTTAAGTTACTTTGAAGTTCACTCATTTGGCAGTTACAGAGAGGTCGAGAGGGCGGTGGTCTTTTTTGTGAGGTCACTTTCTACGAATTCCAAAAGGAAACCCATGCAAGCCATGACGCGTTTAGCCAACTGTGTAAACGGAGCACTTTGGTATGTGCGGATGATCTCCATTTCGCCTTATCTGCTACTGCTCCCGCCATCAGTAAAAGTATGCGGGTACGAAGGCCTCAGACTAGACACCTACTACATTTTTCACCAGTTTGTTTATTGTTTCTTTATAATTCTTATAAATTTCCAGCCTTTTGCTCCACTTGGATTTTGTTTCCGTTCGTTTGGGGACTATCTCTTGGAGTGACAGCCATCTAAGTCTTGGCCAAAATCACTGGGATAGACGCAACATTAAATGGTGTTTTCCAGCGTGAGTAGCTTAGTATAGCAAACTCTAATGGCTAAAAATGCACATGGACCATTCACATTTGGAATCCACAAAAAGATGGGCACTTCTGTGAGGATGTAACCAAGTATCTCGTTTTTTTACCGGCCCAATGAAAGCCTTCCTCCACCTCGACAAAGTGCATACTCTTAAAACACCCTTTCTCAACTCCTTACAATACGAGCACCATGATCGGCCGTTTCAGTCCCGTTAGCCGTTCGTTTACTTGTCATAACACAACCGCAGTTGTTTGCTGGCGGTATCTCAGTCGAACACAAACGTTTCCGGTTTAAGTAAAAAAAAGGCCAGTCGTTTTAGCGAGTATGAGGTCAGTATTAGCAATCAAACTACCGATGAAATACATCGGTAAAGACTGGATGCAACACTTGTGTTTATCGTAATTAAGAATTCGATGACCAGACGTGATCCAATGGGTGGTAGCTCACACAAGACAACCTGGAAGTAAAAGACATAGGATGGACAACAGTCAAGCTAACCGTTGCTTGAATAATGCTTCAAAGCTCCGTCGTCTTAGTTCATTGGGGAAGCTGTTTAACATATCTAAATACTTCATGCAAGTTTGCTCGTAAACTTACGAAACATATTGTCTACACTCCACAATCTAAGGAGCTTATTTTGTCCAAAGCCGTAACTATCATATTTCATAATACAACTTGAACTCCTTTTGAAAATTACAACTCGCATACTGTCAAATCAGATGAAATACCCTGCCCACAATTTGAACCCTATGAGAAAGCGCCTACCACTTAAAAAGTCAGCTGTAATCCAGTCTCATGAAATACACCGTTTGGTCGATGGTTCAGATGCCAAATCCCTAAAAAAAAACATTTTGAAATGTCGGCCCCCACAACTATCCAATGCGGATAAGTTGTATTCAGAAACCCACTGCTCATGTGTAATGCGATGAATCATGGGATGTAACTTGGAACACGATGTTAACAGTAGACAATCTGTTTTTAAGTCAATGACAGGAGCACTCGAAGTATTGTGAGTTCAGTCATTGGATGAAAGCCCCTCGTAAAGACGGTAATCTAGGTCGCTGTTTAGTTGCTTAGAGGAATAGGACAAGTAAAAGGACATTCCTGTCCTTCAGGCTGGCAAATCATCTGAGATTGTGCTCAGGTCTTAGCTGACAATTAAATGATAACAGTTTCACGTAGTCTCTGTCATAAAAATGGATGCAAATGGATCCCATTTGTCACAAGCTTAACAGAACTTTGAAATTAGTTTCTTCCATTACAGGAAATTGAATGTTCATCGGGATGCATGAATTCCAAGTGATGTCTAGCCATTTATTGTTGGGTTTCTCTAGACTGCGCTAATAAACCCGACAAAATCCAATCAGCCTCTTCAGACGAATGTGACGCGGTGTACGACAAGGAACGATAGAACGTTTGTGGACCGTGAAGTGGCTCTAGTATACGCGCCTCCGATAATGAGACTCTGCTAGGAGACCAAGCACATAACCCAAAAATAGCATCTATTCTATAGTGGTCGTCTTGCGATAGCTGTATTTTTAAAAAAAATAAGCTAGATATTAAATAACACGAAGTACAAACAAGAGGTTCACTTGATTCTGGGATAAGAATTCGACATAGAAGTCATTCGGTTGTCACATGATGCCATATCGAAAACTTCTCTGTTAATGTCCTCCCTCCATCTTTATCCTAATATGCGTGTTCCGGGTTAGGATGATATACTCTGAAAATATTTCGAGTTTGAGCCCGTTCTCGTAGATAAAAACCAATGATGCTACACGGTTCAGAAGATTGCTGAAAAACTTCGGCAACCCACGACCGGATTCGCCCTTCGTGTGGCTCGTCATGTTGGTACAGTTCTACAGTTTCCGACAACCTTATATCCAAATGTGCCTTCACCCATGATGGCCTATGTGACATGCATGACGGTGTGTAATGGGATACAAAATCGAGGGGATGCTTACTTTCAAGTGGGTGGATTTACAAGAATAACCAAGTACTTATCAGAAGTATAAAATTTACTTGGCTATCAGATAAGTTTATCCTGTTCACGATTAATTTTCAAAAGCGGCATATTTAAGGTGGGAACCAATGGCAGTCGTCAAACTGTTTTTTCTTCATTTACTTTGCTCCCTTTTGGATTATTCACACAATCATAACCCATACTGAACTACTCTATCTACACATTTGTGTATGTGCGCTTTTGGCAACGAACATCGGTTCTACTCTATGAGAATTTATTTAAAGTTCTATGTGGTTTTATCTTACAGAAAAACAAGCTGTATGAACTTATGTAAGATGTGACCTTCGAGACCAAACGCTTTGCAGCAAATTCTTTGATACATTTTATCGAATGAACATCTTGTTAAGATTCATCGTTTATGTAAGTGCCCCTGAGGTCCATAGTCCCAGGTTTATCCAAGGTCTGCTTCCTGAATTTTGTAAAAAAATATTTCGTCCTATCTACTGTTTTACCAGGTCACCTATAACCCCCCCCCATTTTAATTTAACGAGAAATGCAGCAAGAGACCCACAGTTGAGATTCTGGTGCTAAACAATCTCTCTGGAATGCATCTTCTAATCTTTGTTTAATTAAGATCGAGTTCACTTGGGTTGCTGGGAAATAAAATGTCGGTGAATCCGAGGACAAACGGCGTCTAGCGGGAGTAGAGTTTGAGTGCGGTGCGCACTATTTTTTGTGTCGACTAGTGGTTACCATTACTTCAGAACTGAATGAAGACTGTCCAAATACCAACTCTCTCAAATACGCAGCAGTCACGTTTATAGTTAATTACTTCTTATGAATGCTACTCGATGGTGGTTGACCTAGACTGAGCGCCCATTTTTTCGATCGATGTCCACTTTACCCGCTTTTCATTTTGCGCTATGTGTACTTCCTAGCTTTCTGGAAACCATTATAAACTGTGCCTTGGTGGGCAGCATCAGAAAATGGAAACTGATTGCGGACAATGATTTAAGGGGTAAAATGTGTGTGGCACTGTAGTCAAAAGGATTAAAAATACGGGCAAAGGGAGCCTGGAAAATGACAAGCATTGGATGACACCTACTGTATTACCGAACTCCTGATGGCAAGAAATAAGAATGCTCATGTTATCAAAACTCCCGCCGTCACCGCATTGACAAAATTTAACTATTAAGAATGGAGAAGTAATTATGTAGATAAACGGCACACGGCTGACAATCCATCCATTAGACCATCTCGTTAGGAATATCGAAAACCATTTCAAACGAGAGGATTTCTGTCCCGTATCCTTGTTAGAACGATATTCAAGACGTCTGAGTGTTTTCGTTCAACCAACACTGCGTGATGGGACGAGGCTTATTTTTAGCGAGAATTCTAGCTATCACTTAAATGAGTGTTCCGTTATCACCATATCAGTTGGCAAATGCGTTTCTTACTTTATCGACGTACAAGGTAGTGTTCATCTCGGAAATAATGTAAACAGAAAATTAGGGGTTGTGTGCATTTGATTTGTCCAAAGCAGGGCGACACAGAGAGAGGGCTAAGAGAAGGATTTTACCGACCCCGTAAGCAACGCATTGTCCAGGATAACCTCTTCAAGTTTTGTAAATGGACTCAAATAAAAAATAGAATATCCTGTGGCACAGTTTTCTTCGCTGGTAGTTCAATATGTAACTACCTACTGAAACTTTTTGAGCAGACATACCAGCACCTTATCACTTTTTCTGTAGTGTCAGGTCCCAACTAGCTAATTCTCATCACAGTGGTAAAAAGTGAGCGTATCCCCCTCGTAATCAATGAGTGCTTTCTTCGTATTGAATGCAGTTTATTCGTCGACATAAAGTATTTTTTCATATTATCATTGAAATGTAAGTGTCTTCCAGTACTATTGGGCTCTTTCAATTCATGACAACACAAGTAGTATACCTCATACAAATGAAAGTGACTCTGTGTTTCTTTCCATTTTTAAGTTGCTGCTCGGAAAAGATGCAAGTTTCACAAGAAAAGAAATTATGTGCAGAGAAATTAAAGGACCATTCTCTGTGATTTTTACTGACAACTAAGACCAACTCCATATTAAAACTTTCAAAAACGTCCTTCAAAATATCTCTCACAAATTGTCGAAAGATATTTCGACCACTAGATCCAAATTCCGGTCCAACAATAGCCACTTACAAAGACTTGGAGCCATGGACATCTTGATAACTTTGCGCACTCGACTTGAGTTCTTCAATCAATCCAATAGTGTAGCTGCGATTCGGCCAGTTCGATAGATTCTCATGGCCAAACTGCGAACCATAGTTTTGATAGCAAGCACCAGCTTGTCTTGTTTAGATGGCCCTTTCTTCTTTCCACTGGTGTGATTCACTTGGAATAGCAAGTGCTTCTATTTCGGAAAATTTGCACCATAATTTTGAAAGGTGGTCGTTAATTTGCTCATTCCAAAGAGTGAGAACATAAGTAAGGAGAATTTTATCCCAAAAAGTGCATACATAGTGGACGTGAATGTGTTCCATCAACCTTAAAGGCTTTTTTTCGGTGGCTGTCTCAATTCGGCATAAAAATACAGTTCATCATATTTGACTTCGAAATTGCTACCAACTTCTGAGCCACCTGAATGCGTTGTAGCAACTCACTATAACCAGATGCTGCTGATCTAGGTCTAAGTGCGATCTCACTGAAATCCCACTGGCCTCATTTGGGCTATCAACCAATTAACAATAAAGGTCGGCGTCCAACACTGCATTCCAAACTATGGTGAAAAAGAACCGCCTATATTTTAGTAACTGCCACACATTGACAGGGCAGATCACTGGTTCACTTCTCGTTCACCATCAGCAACTGGAATCTACTCTGTCGATTGAGACTCTACAGCTGCTGTAGGCGCATATTTCTATCAGAATGACAGCAGAATAGGGAGCTCATATCATGCACCAGAATGCTGAATGGTGTCAACTGAAAGCATACACGATTCGAAACCGCTTGAATGACTGCTGTCAAAAGAGCGGCGCGGAATCGTCAGTCACTAAAAGCACTACAAAAGGGAATCACTCAATTTTTTTATAAGTACCCTCTCAGAACAAAAAAAACTAATATTGTAGTTATCATCGTTTGGTTGGTTATGCCATTGTCCCACCTATACAATTCGTATATCTCAAAATTTCGTTTCCTCCTCAGTTTCATCCAGGTGATGCAGTGACCAAATAAAAATTCCCAGAAATCTGGGTGAACTCCAGGTTTCTAGCCCAGTATGGACGCAGAAAGGTCGAAAAAGAAGCTTGTGTCGTTTCTTCCAGCCAGAATCTGGGTAGAGTTGACTTGTGTAACAATTTCACTGTGCATTGCTCGCTCAAGGCAATGACGGAATCTAGGATTGCGTCAGAAATGTTCTTCACAAGAACGGTTTTGTCTAGACATATTCTGAAGCAATGCCCACTTATCTGCAACGCTTGACTTTGAAGCGAATTCTCTCTAGTTTTTAATTTCCGTTCTCATGTCTTTGATCCCGAGTTGGAATTCCGAAACAGCTCGAGGCAGTCATGCTGGAGATCACGTCCTCCATAGATAGGTCTAACTGGTCTGCTATCCTTAAGCATTTAGCCCTGCGATAACTTAAATTACTCCACTTTTCTGATGCCTCTATTTTGGCATTGTTGCATATTACTCAGCAGGAATTACCCTGTTCCATTAGGAGACAGAATTCGCTGGAACATTCAGTGACACTCATTTCAGACACACGCACACACTTCGAACCCAGCGGGGTTTCACGAAAGTACTACGTAGAAAACTTCCTGATCACCTCATCGATATCGTGACTGTGTAAACATCAAGAAAATGTGACCACGTTGGTTATGTCGCCGCCTGTTAAAAAAATCGTGCTCAGTGTCAGTTACTCAGCTATTGTGGTTTGCGTCAGTGGATACGACTAATACACGACACCAGATATTCGCTGAGAACTAGCACCCAACCGACACAAACCTGGAGTTATTCATGCTTTTGTCGAACGCCTTTTGAGAACAGTGCGTCACAGTTCCACTTGAAACCCTTGAGTGCCTGACACCAGCTTGGAGAAAGAGGTGAAATCAGGACAGATGGGGATACTCTGCTTAGTTCTATGTTCGAGTCCAGCAAACCTTAATCATGTCATACCAAATTGGTGGGTGGAATAACAGAGTAAATAGTACAAATGACCGAAATCACTAGTAGCCGTCAGTTGACTTCTTACTCAAGATTCCGTCGCAAATCTCACACTGTCCTCACCAAGATTCTGAGTGACGGCCTTAACCGTCGTTTGGCACATGTTGCACATTGGCTAACAGAATACAGAATGAAGCATACCATAGGAATGATGAACAGTATTCTCGAGTAGAATAGATGATGTGTTGGCCTTACTGATTTGCAACGCTGTCGCTAACAGTGCATTAACCGATATCAACTACCGTGTGAATGAAGCAATAAAATATGGGGGCACTTGAGCGCAGCAAATGGAGCATCAGTCTGTCAGCATGTCAACCGATTCTGGATACAACTCAACCTGTAATTTCTAGTTTCATTTCTGGCAGTCCCCGACTAATTGCCGAATTCAAGGCTTGGAAACGAGAACTAAACCCCCCTCTAACCTGCGAAGTCGCCAGAAATAAGATAGAAGATATTCGGTTTAAATTAGGTAAATTAACTACCTTGTTAGAATTGCATAGGCTGTGAACTGTCTTTTTCTTGCTTGTGATACTTATGAAAGTTTGTTCTGATACATGTATGTTCTTGTGCGGACTACGACCGACTGATCCGCATTGTGATTAAGTCTTACTTAGACAGGATATAGCACCATCCATCGTTCCCAATAACGAGAGAAAAACAGCTGTACAGTGCTTTTCGGTTCTTGTGCATTGATTGACTTCACCTGCAGGATTATTGCGGCAATGAGTTGTGGAATCATTTGTCTATCCATTACCGAGTTCTAAAGCTCACACAGTAGCGAAATCTTCGGATAACTGCTGTGAAGGTAATTTCTTCAAGTTTTTCAACTCTAGAGACGAGGATTGTCTTATAGAGCAAACCACCAAGTGGTTGCTGCTTCTACTTAAACAATGACTAATACGTCTTTCAAGCTTACACAGGGTGGCCCCTGTTCGGTGATAGCCATCATAACGGCTGAATCAATATACACCTATGATGGTTGAAAAGCGACGTAAACGGAAAACTATATTTTGAGAGCGTTCGATTCAAGGGCATTCTTTTGGAGGATGACTGGGAAAATCGCATTGCAGCTAAGCCGTCATCACCGGATACTTCGCTGTAGTCCGGACTCAAATTGATTTTTACTATGCCGAAAACAGAGGAAATTCTCCACAGCGATGGCCGACGGGACCGGAGAAATCGGGTCACCAACTGCTTGCATATTTTGGAGACCTGTTACGTCAAACCATACACAAAACCAGATTACTTAGGTCATTCCAGGTATTCTGAAATCAAATTCAGACAAGGACATCGTTTTCCATATTAACGCTTGCTCTTTGTAGAATGCCATGAGAGTCACTGCTGACTTTTCTTTCTTTGGCTGCCTGATATTTGTTGCACTGACGACTGAATTCATTACGACTTTGCAATCATATTGGATTTTGCGTCTGAACTAGGCAAAACCAACTTTTCGAGAGTGGCCAGTCCAACCGGTGTAAGTGCTGTTGTAATAACCAACTTGGGCAGCTTATCAAAACAACCATCCGGTCAAACAAATATAGCGACTCATCATTTGAAACTGAACTGAACCTCTCAAGTTTGCACCTGACAGTTTGGGAAGCGTTATACACAACATTTCCGATCGGATTCTAGGAAGGAGTTCACTTGTGAACTGTGCTCACCGGAACGTGTAAGAGACAGGACAATAGGAAATATGTTCGACAAAGCCGAAGATCAGGTTGATCTGAGCTTGTTTAGGAAAAAATTCTGTCCAACAAACATTCAGGAAGGACCAAGCAGAATAGATCAAGAATATTACACAAATCGGCAACCAAACTAACTCATGTAGATCGAGGAATAGCTTGGAACTAGAATGAAATTTCCAGTCCTACGAGGTAATTGCTGCCACGTGGTACCTCAAATTGACTTGCGCGTGCACCGTGCTCCCTCTGGTCGAAATATCAGTGCGTTTTGCATGCACAGTTGGAATCCGAGTGGAAGAAAGCGGCACGTGGACTGGCAAAGTATTATCAGGAAGCAAAATTATGGTCATGTTGGAGTACGGAGTATGCGAGACTTGCGAGTTAAAGACCTGGCCCTAACCGGCGGCTGCCAACCTTCCCTGATGGAGCTAAGTCGAGAAACCGGTGGAGCTTTTGGACTCACTCAACTACCTCCATTTCTTTACTACTACTCATCTTGTAACGTCTGTGAAATTTTAGTGCTCCGCTTTAATGTTTCATCTTTGCCGGTGGCCAAAAACTGTGGCAAGGAGAACCACCGTGCTCATCATGTAAACGGTTCACCGATGTAAAACAGAAGAGGGTAGAAAAGAACAAAACGGAACTTCACTTGTCAATACAGGTTTAAATGATTTGATGAACACGAGGATAATGCACAAATAGCGGTTCAAAGTACTATCAACTGGGCCATGAATCATACTCGATGCAAATTTGAATGGGACGATGTGATCTTTGGTGACAGTCATGTTCATCCTGGATCTCATTCAAAGGTGGATCTAATACTAGCTTGGCCAAAGAAACGAAAGGCGGGGCTTTATACATCGAAATAGTTGTGGTGGTTCTATGGATTTACGCAGTAGCTGGAAAATCTGGACCAAACATTAGGCACAAACAGTTAACTGAGATGCCGGGAAATTAAGCGACTTTCATCGATGACAGGAGGATGATCATCCATGGTTTTTCAGACTAGAACTACAGGGACACCCTAACATACCATTAGATGGCTACTGTGTAGCAAGTCGAGAACCATGGAATGACCGTCTGATGGTCCGCATTTCTCGTCCTGTTGGGAATATCTGTATCCCAATGGAGAGGTTGGCTATCTTGAGCAGTAAGGTCTTTAATGACTGGCTTGTGAACCCTTGAGAATAGGAGCGCAATGAATTTAAAATTACACGGATCTGACCCGCAGCATGTTACAAGGTTTTATTTTGTTCTTCATTATTATAGACAGTCGCAACTGTTCACTAATTTTATACCTTCAAAGGAGGCACTAGTGGATTTCGCAGTATTCAGGCACATTAGTCTTCCATCTGGTTCGTTTATCGGAAAATGTGTATATTACGTATTATGGTATGGGGTGTTGGAGTCCCGTACATTATAAAGTAGTCCGACCTAGAATAGAACCAAAAAGGCACTACGCTAATAGGCCACGACAGATTCCTTTAACCACTGAACTGTACAACCGTATTCGACGAGATCCACTACGGATAAACTGTGGGTTGAGGTTTGCGGTTGTTCTGACAGCGGTGAAGCACCTGCCGTCTGACAGAAGTTTCTGTTAGCCACTACTCATGAGTAATTTAGAACTGATGCAGAAATATCCGAGGGACCAACACAGCCTATTCAGAGATATGCGCGTGTTGCAACCTAGCCTTTTTCCATGAACCGAATACAGAAATACTCGGAAATTTGGGATACGTTTGGCAAACATAGACGTTGTCACTAGAGTGTTCGAAATTGTTTCCGAGATTGTCTTCACTTGGATGGAGCAAGACCACAAAATTTGTCACCGTAAGGGAATTGTCGCATTACCGTGGCAACTTAACAATTGCTTCACTCTTGATTGGGACTTGTAATCACGTCGCATTAAGCTCAGACAATGTAGGGTTGTATTTCACATACAGTGCTCCACTTGTGAGATTACACATTAACTAATCAACATTTAGGAAAACCCTCACCAAATTGGTTTCAAGAAACACAGAATGCGGATCATAACTATCCTCGAATTTACTCACCACCGCGAAGTGATTTTTTCGGTAACGAAGAGAAGCAAAACTTTTAGTCTCGACTGACGACTAAGCTGAAAGCCAGCACAAATACCGTGCGAACTGGTTTACTTTGTCACTCTGTTTAGCTCAGTGGTTATCAACCTGAGATAAGCTGGTCCTAAAGTCGAATATTTTGACAAAAGTTAAATGCAATCACCCTGATTTAAATACCGTAGTTTAAGAACACAAATCGTAGTCTTCATATGAATGACAAAGCCATACTCATGAAATGAACATTCCCTTTTCTTTTTCTGTGAGCTCCAGCAACAACGTGAATGCAATTTCCCGAACAGCTTGCTAATACATGTAATACGTCCTAGAAAAGTTCACCTTTTATGAGAGGTACCGTGCACAAAACTGTTTAAAGACTAATTTTCACACCGTCCACTTTTATCAGCGGCGCAACCCTCAGCAAAGATAAATGTTGCAAGCCCGCCCCTTTTAGGTAAATCAACTGGGAATGTAGAAACTGTGGTGCACATCAAATCTGTTGCTATCTTGTCACCCGATTTATGCATTGTATACGACCCAATGACCATTTATTTTTTTCCAATGGAAGGGGAAACTTTTTTTATTTTAGGTCACCAGATAACTACGATCCTCATTGATGTCACATTTCCTGCAGCGCGGAGTAATCAAGTGTTTCGGTCGGGATTCATGAATGTTACACTAATAGGGCAGTAGTATGTGCAGTGTCACATATTCAATTCATGATCTCCAAAGTACCAGCGTTATGAGCAAGCTAGTTTCCAGTGTTGTACAAAGGATACAGCGACTTGGCACCCAAATTACCGGTGTAGTCCTGGGATAACCTGTGTCCAAACAGACGGCGTTAAGTGGTACTGAAACCCGCCGCTATACACTACACATGCACGGCCCTGACGGGCACAAATTTAGTTTGCGAATGAGTCAGTTGTACGGGAGTCCAGGTGCCGCGATCTGATTCGAAGTCGGCGCAAATGTTGATCCAATGGACCAAATGTTGATATCGACTAGATACCAAATGGGTGTTGGATCTGGATTGATGTAGGTAAGTCGAAGATTTGGGAGATGTTGGAATAGATTGTTCTACTTCTAAAAGAAATCTCTGAAACATGCAATAGTCTTAGTGGATGAAAGGACCTCAGCAAGCGAAACTCTATAATCACAGGATACCCAAAATATGATACCAACTGTGCAGCATATCCGGATGCTTTTGCAAAAGCTTCGGTGGGTGAGCAGAAGGAACCGACAACGAACCTGGTGCCGAAGAGATAATATCAGAACAGCTAGTGTTGACAAAGTCGAGACGGACTCAGTCTGATACAAAATGAAATACACCCTACTGGAAAATTGAGGGTAGTGTTAGTTTACAAAAGGGCTATTCAACTGACGAAAACTGGAGCTGTGGGGAATATCATTCTATGTCGATAGTTGTGGGATTTGGAACAACCGTTCGAATTCTGGACAACAACCAAATCTATAGGACAGTTTTGTTCACAGTCTTTCTGCTTGTAATGCATTTCTACGAGCCGTAATTATATATCCGGGTGCCTATTTCTTGGTTCAGCGCCTGCTGGACCGGCATGTAGGACAGCCTGGTCGATCTCCCAAACCTGAAACAGCAAAAGAGGAATTTATCGGCTTCGCTTGCGATTAGTCTGAACGGATGGTATCCTCTATCCAACAGCACATAATGCATTAGTACTTGCCCACTTTACAGCTAATATTAGCCTGGTATAGGATAAGACAGCTACGGTGGTCACCTAGGACACACTCAAGGCGCGGCAATCTGTGTTGAGATTTGTGCGAATCAGTGCCACAGGTTGTCGATATTACGCAAAGTCAATTACTCAATCTAGCAGTGTATGCGATTCCACGAGAATCATCGATAACGTACCACAACTCACTCCGTCGACTCTCCACTGCTCGGTTTTGAACAGCGAATATTAGTGGAGAGGGTCTACTTGGGCCCGTAAATCTACTTGTTTCCAAAAAGCACAAGTACCACGAAGCCGTTTCGTTTTGGTGACCACAAAACAACTCCGTTTGCCAGACGGGCAAAAGAAAAAGACAGAGCAACACCGAGTTTCGATTCCCGGTGCCTTAATAAACATGCAAATCATAGAAGGCGCACATGAAAGACTCAAAATGACCCATTAAATCAAATGTCGCGGATTGAATGCGAACCTGGTGAGTGCGGTTGAATAGGGAAATTGAGGGAACAGGAATGTCAATAATCGGAAATGAGGAACTTGTGCGGCACTGTGAAACTCAAGTAGTGTTAGTGTCGTTCAGGTCAGTGGTGGCTTTGCTTTGCAGTATGGGATCTAATGAGGCGAATATGTCATCAAGTTGGGAAGCAGTCTGCACCAACGAGGCGTTCTGAAAATCATGGCGAGTGTATCGTTTAGCGCGAGAGGTTGGAGCTGTCAGCGCATCTAAATCAACCAGCGGTTGGTTTGTACTGGTCTTTAATTCAAGAATGTCGGTGGTAGATGAGTGCGAATCTGGCACGGCCACAATTTCAGGTGCGTTTTCGGTGGCAGAAGTATCTCCCGGTAGTTGATTAGTGGTTGGCCTCTGCAAAACGAAAGAGAATTCACCGACTGACACCAGATAGCGCAAAAAACGAGGACAATAGCGTAGCATATGTATCGGCTCACCACCACGTCTGACAGGGTTGAAGGATAGTCCGGAAACCTAATAGGTTGGCGCAAATTGCGCATGCTAAAAAGTCCGGATACGCTAGGTGTCTTAGCATAATCTTGTGTACTGCAGTGCATTGTTTCCGGATCATCATCATCAGCAGCAGCAGCAGTAGCAGCAGCTATAACATCAATGCTGACAATGATGCTTCACTGCCGTACAATCAAAAAGTTCACTTTATTACATTTAAAGCCTTAGAGTGAGAACAGTGGCTTATCACAAGCCCTCCAAGTGCGAAACCAGATAATCTGGAAAGAAACTGACAGCACGAACGCCACTGACATCGGTCGCCTGACATTTCTTGCAACGTCTCCAGCCAAGCGCAGGGGGGGAGTGTCATGAAGGCTCCATCCTAGGAGGCAAAAAGCACCCAGACTCTTCATAATCTCTTTCACACCCTTCTGTCGAGTCACATGTTGTCCACCCCGCGGTTTCTGACATTCGAAAAGCAATTTTGGCTATAAGACTAGCCTAAATGTGACATATTTTCGGTCATCATCATTGACAACATAAAATCTGTGTTCAACACTGATGCTTCTCTACTGTAATTTCGGTGCACAGCTTCCAAGGAAATGAGACAACAGAGATACCATCGAGTTGCTTAGTGTTATGCAGAGCTAAGCAGAAAGTCACACGAAGCCTCCGCGTACTGTTAAGCCGACAAGTACACTGATACTGAGGGAAATGTTGGTAGCTCAGGTTGTACAAATTGCTGTTATTGTGTACACCGAGCTTGGTAATTTGGTCACCAGTGAGTAGACTAGCGGTGCGTCGTGAAGGCGCTGAACAGTAACGTGTTCGCACTTATGTACGTCTCGTTGGCTGGGAAAGACTTCAGTCGAGTGTAGGCCGTCTCCCAGACGATCAACTGGGACATCGCGCTATATCCCGCTTTTATGTCAAGTACGTTTCAGAAGATAACTCTACCCTGAATTTTGGGTGTATTATTTAGAAAGGAGACATCTAACGGAGAGGAAAATTTCACACTTTTCAGTTGATTTTCAACGGGTATTCACATCAGCAAAATCCGGCATTTTATTTGAGGACACAGTTTGGCCTACCGAAACGTGACGTTGAAGGCAGTAAGAAAATGATTACATTGTGCGCAGCAAAGTCTGGAGAAGTTTGTGAACCAAGTCCGAATTGCCCGCTACAAATGGCACACCGGAACTACAAGTTCATTGACCGAGAATAAGGACAGTCACGCGCACGAGATGATTACCTACTCGGTACATTAAGGGAGTTTCGGTGAAGGGACTCTGGGTCAACAAGGCCTGTGTTGCTTTTAGGAGTTGCGATTCACTTGCAGGAAACACATCTTGCAGTAGTACTATTACATTAGTTCTGACCAATCAGGCATCAGGAACGCTGTGATGGTGCTGAACTGATTTTCGGTTTATCGCATAGTCAGACAGCGTAAATCATGGCTTTCAAGAAAAAGTATCAGTGACCGCATGATACGACCAAGTCTGCGATTGCCTGTGGCTTCCACCAAGAAAGAGGACAATTTAATCATCCTGGATTGCAGGGTTTGCTGTCAGGTCTCTGGGATCATTTCCAATTACAGAATGATCAACTTGTAAAGCCCTCGACGGTGGAGGGTTCCTAGTAGGAGACGGGTGGCCTAACCAGCATTACTAACATAAAAATCCGTATGGAATTTGACCAGACACTGATGAGGTTTTCAGAGTTGATGATGGTCAAAAACGTTCGTTTTCCTTCTGCTCATGGTGGAAAAGAAGTCATGTTTGCGAGTTACTGCAGTGTTGTAGACTCGACTCTTGAGAACCTGATGTCATGTCTATTATAAAAGACACCAACCAGACGGGGATATTGATCCGTGCCAATGATGGTTCCTGTTGGAAGGACAATATAGGCCTCGGTGGTTAACTCACCGACACCTTTTTGTCACTCGGTTACTACGATCGACAGCAAACTCAGTTCCCCGCCTGAACACTAGGCCAAATAATACAACCGTGTGATACCACTTGGGTAAAAATTACCAATAAGACAAATTTCACTCTGAGCCAAGCAACAAAAGAACGGAGAGAAAATACTCACAGGATAACCCATTTCTTTTAGTACACTCGGGAGTAGTTGATCGTTAGAATCCGGAACAAGGTTGCTCGAATGTTCAGAGAGTGGAAGAACAGCGTCTTTGCCGACGGACCATCTGCCAACGACAGACATGAGCTCATCAACTCCCATGGTTTGATTGGAAAAGAGTGAGTCCACCGGATTTGCTGATGATCGCCGCTCCGTATTCTTCAGCTGGGTTCCAAAAGCAGATGGCACAACAGATGGGGATGCGCGTCGTCGCGGTCCAACGACAACATCACGCCTTGCAACCGTTTCCACTGCCGCATGGGCAATCATACGAGCCGCGGTCACAAACTGTGACGGATGATTCAGGGCACCACGACGCTGCTGACACAACCGACCAGCAATGTCACATACATCAGCCACGCGTCCAAGCATTTCCGCATGTAGCAACCCCACGGAAGCGGTCACAAATATACCACTGAGTCCGGCACCGTATTCACAGACCACCGCAATCGGACGTAACAAATTGCGTTGCTGTTTGTAGTAGCTATGCACGTGGTTCACAAATGCACAGAACTGTTCCACGCTGGCGTCGAATGTGCCATCCGGATTTGTGAGGGTTGATTGGGATATTGGACCTGCGTAGGACAGATGAACCAAACTTCGGGTCTGCTGCGTTTCACGATTTTGGATTGTCAAGACACGTTCGGTCCAAGAGCCCGGTTTGGTTGTTTCACAGGTAGCCACACTGTCGTTTGATTTATAACTGGAAGAATCACGACCAGAATCTTTGATGGCTTGGAGACGTATTTCGAGACTAGTATTAGGCACTTGAAATCGAGAGCCAACCTTATTGGTCGGTAGATGGGCAGGAATATGAAGAGGATCCGATGGATCTCCAAAAGACCCTTCGCCTTGCGTTGCAGAATAGGTGAGTTCAGAGAATGGACTGTCTGGTCTGGATAATTTTGGTGGAGAGAGCAAAACCATAACTTCACAACCTTGCGACATAATCATATGCCAAAAGTCCGATATTGTTTTGGTCATTGGGGCCTGGGCAATGATATACCTTGGACACCATTCGCCCAGGGAACCAAGAAAATCGATATGACTGGCGTTGATGTAATCATTTTTGCTGGATTCCAGTACAACACGATTCACGTCGAATGGAACGAATTCTTGATGTCGGTTCTTCATTGGACAACAGAGGGCAGCGGCTTGTGTTGGCTTTTTGCCTTTGAACAAGGACGAGCCAGCGTAGTCAGATGCCACGTTGAGTACTTTGCTCCATGACTCGTCTAGTTTAGTAGGGACCGTTTTCGAAATAGAGGTAACGGAAGAACATTCACGCGCGGGCTCATTGAGGTTATCAAGCAAGGTAAGTAGGTTTTCTGTTGCTGCAATGAAGCGATTCAGAACTAGAGGATCAGACAGTGGCTCAGCAGGCGGTTGCGGCTGCCGACCACTGAGGGATTTTTCAGTCAGCATCTTACTCATGGTAAATGGGGATGTGTCGCCTGCATCAGCCTTGAACGCAGATGCTGAAGCTAACGTAGACACAGTTGCAGGTGCTCCTTGGTCTTTGTAAACGCGTTCATTCTTAGATGGAGAAGATTCAGCAATCTCTCCATTCAACGAACTCTGAGAGGCATATGTCGCTCGCAAACGTGCCTCACGACGCTGCGCATCAAAATCCTCCTGAAAAAAAATAGACGGCACAAGGTAGGAGGTCGAAACGAACAGGGCTCACTGAAAGCATGCGTTTCTCAAGTTAATGGCTATGGAGTATATTATTTAGCGAACCCCCGTAATACTGATATTCGTTTTATCAGCGTTCGTGCTTCCTACCGCTCGTAGTCATTCCCCTCCCCAGTGAATTCTTTTACTGCAATCTATGGTAACTCGACTTTAACTATCCGGCACTATCTTTTGCGTAGTTCGCATACAGTATGCATATTCCCCATAGAAATCAGACGATCGACGACAAACCTGTCCGAACGTACTTAAAATTTCCTAAAATTGTCCTAGCTTTCCTCAAATTAAAGTATTCGTATGCAAGTACAAAGCATCGACTTTTGTCCATAGAAACCTGACGGGATAATATGACGGCTACTTAACCTTGACATCTCTTTCTGCTTGTTGTAAACCAAGAAAGGTGGAGCCGGAGGTGGTAAACTAGTTGTTAGAGGATGACGACGACGATGCGGGTGATTGTGGCATTTACATGAGGCTAATCTGGTGTCGATCGCAGTGGTTCGTCAGCTTCAGAACGCACCTTTTACATGCGGAATATTACAACGAAGTACGAATCTACGGTTGGTTGAACAGTACTCTTCTGGTTGATGAAGACCGCCCTATACAGAAAGGGCAGAAGTTCTGCATGATTAATCGTTTTCGCGAAACATCAAAGTGTGATATTCTGAGACTCGCGTATTTCCAAACACTTGGTTCGATGAAAAAATAAAACAGTATATTCTTCGAGTTCTCTGGTTCTGTTGCCCGTACAACTCCAAAGTCTTAACTAGTAAGTAGTTCTTCTGAGCCTCAGTGTGCTCGCCGAAATCTTCTGCCAAACCCGTCACATCCGTTGAGGTCACCTGAGTCAGCTAACAAAAATAAGCCCCATAGATTTCACCCGATTCTGTAGTACTGCACAGGGATGCGTTAGCCTAAGAATCGTCATTATCTTGACGTTGTTGGCGGTACCGAAATACGTCTGGAAGCTAGCACTAGTGTGCTCCTCCAGAGCCATGTCAGCATGCTCCACAGGGGAGCTTCCGATATCCAAGGTTCATAGAGGGTCGGTCAGTCAATGAATCATCTAAGAACCATGTACCAAGAAATGTTGGTTCCAGATGCCGGTAATTTTGGGTACCGAAAAATGGGAGATCAGGGGAGGAATAGTCAGGCATAAAGGGCTCGTTGGTCTTTATGCAGCAAGCACCAGATGTCGGTTAGACAGCCAGGTACTAACCTGTCCGATAACCAGGAGAGTCCAACGTTGCAACATTCCGCTACCTAACTGCATAAAAAGTACGGAAGAAAACGGCTGAAGTCATAAAATACTTGTTTGGAGGATTTCGAGTTGCCCGAGTAGTCAACTCAATTCCCGAAGAAAACTCGAGGCAAGCAGATCTGAGTTCCATAAAAATAGCGCGTTGACTAATAAAAGGGGCTCGTTTTCAACATCCCATTGTAGGATATCCCTGTGTCATTCCCAATGGCGAAAGTTCATTAATAGTTCGGCAAAGTGGCTTGGCAGTACGCCGAATTCGTCAATGTTTTCCCAAAGAATGGACACCGCCGTGAGAATGAGTTTAGGCTGTAATTTTGGAAGAATGATATCAGCAGCTATAATGAACCAGATATAAATATTCAGTGGAGCACACTGACGCCAAGATCATTTACGGGATGAAAATAAATCACCTTTGTTAACACACGCGGCTGGAGTGGAGCAGACTGATGCTCAGGTGATGAAGTTTGTGGAGGAGCAACTGGTGCAACTGACTGGTTGGCAGAACGGTTGTTGTTCGAACTGGTTTCTGGTTGGTGGCGTGGTAAAGTCGAAATATCAGATGGAGTGGAGACTGGAACATCATAAGCAGTCTGTGAAGGGATGGGTCCCCGTGGAACAAAGGTGGATGGTGCCGATGATTGCTGCGGCGGCATAGGTAGGCGTTGTGTCTGTCCTGGAAAACTAAAATATGTGTTCTGTGGTTGCGGAACGGACGTAGGACCTGGTTGCCAAGATGGGAGCGGCTGAGGGGTCTGGAGGGGAGGCCGTCCGTACGGTTGAGTTCCTGGAAGGAGACCCGGAATACCAGATGCCAATAGAGGTCGCGGAGGATTTTGTGCACCAATTATGGGGACTGGAGGCTGTGGAGGATGCACATGCACCAATTCTTGTCCGGAAACCGGTGGAACATTTGTGAGTCCAGCAGAAGAAGATGGTTGGGGGAAATGTGCTGGGTGGCCCGAAGGTTGTATGGAGCCTGGAAATGGTCTGATGCTAGTAGATACCGTTGAAGGGGGGGCCGTTGTTGGGTACGCATGTCGATCCGGAAGTACGGCATGACGAGAAAATAGTGAGGGAGGTGCATTCGTCCTTGGTGGTGGTTGGAGTTCCGAAGGCATTTGTGTTGACTGCGTTGGGAGGAAAGGAGGACCACCATAGCCGGGCATATTTTGTTGTTGTGTAAGCTGTGCGTTCAAGGGAATTCGGCCCGATGGCACGAAATTAGGCTGATTCATAAGACCAGTTGAAAGAGAATGACCCAGACCTGATCCAGGCGCGGAAACGTATGAGAGGGGTGGGTTTTGACCAGTAGGTCGCATCGCAGGGTAGATTGTGGAAGGTTGCACACCCTAAAATGGAATTCACTTTTTTTCAGCACAACATGGAGGATAGAGCACAGATGGCGCAAAAACGCAACAAAAAGCTCATCACACACCAAACTGAGAGAGAGGACATGGCGAAGACACCACATATATCCCACTAAGCGACCCTGCAAAAACGTTTGAGATTAAATTCAAAGGGAGAAACGCGTGAAATACCTCCGAAATACCTATACTTCTGGGTCCACATTCAACATACCATATTCTACTTACACTAGCTGTATGAGTGGACAACTGTCCGTCGTAACAACAAACCTACATGATTGAAATCAGTTGAATCATACCGGATGTTTGTGGCCTGGCTCTAAAGGTTAGTGGATCATTCAGTCTGTTGTGTCAGTAGCGTACAGCTTGTGTTGGATCGCGGGGAGCAGCAGCTACGTTGCTAGTACAAGTGAGTGAAAATTGCGTAGCTACAAATGATGACTGCACGTAAGCAAAGTCAACGAGAGACAAGCACTGGGACGAAGTCAAAGTTCGGCCATCTTTGTTTCAGTAGACGGCTAACCTTGCGATTGCAAATCTCAGCGGGTTCCAAGAACCATACTGTGAAAACTTTTCATCGTAGTCTACACCATTGTAATGCATATCAAAAATCAAGTGACACTGTTTACTTGTCATGCAACAGAAATATCACTTTTCAAAGCTCAATGCTAGCCTGTCACAAATGTTCCACGGTGTCTGTGCTTCCTCGAAACATGTCCGCTTACGGAACGTTCCCGAAGTAGAGTTAGTGTTAGGGTATCTATCTAACTTGAGGTTCACTTGCCCTTTATCGTGCTGTGTAACCCATAAAACTACTGAAAGAATTCAGCACAACTCACCGGATCTCCAGGCGGCCTAGGAGCTGTAAGAGCGCTCGATACACTAGTCTGGCCGGGCATCGCCGATGGGGCCAAATTTGGAGGTCTAGGTGGAAAAAACTGAGCCAAATTCGTAGCAGAATAAGTAGATGCGGTGTAAGCTCCAGGATAAGTGGCTCCAGGAGTTGCTACACCCGAGGATGGGTATGTATGTGGCAAAACACTTTGAGGCATGGGTGGTTGGGAAGTTTGGTGTTGAGGAGGAGCAGCGGAGTCTGTCGCAGGAGACCAAGTGCGTACTGGCGGTATAGAGAACTTAGGGCCCGTGGGGTGGGGCCGCATGGATGCCATATAGTCACCAAGTGTAGGAATGTGTCCACCAGCGGCCAGGCGTGGCCCTCCGGAGCCAGTAAAAGGTGGATTTGTGTAAGGTTGGCCGGCGGAGAGTGTAGCTAATAGACGAACATCAAAGGTGATTGGAAGAAAACGAGGATCTAACGTGCTCAATTTATTTGCATAAAATTCAACACGCACAGACAAGAATAAGGCACATTCCCACTCCGTGGTTCATTCAAAATATCAGTTTTGCTAGCAAAGCAGAATACAATGCGTGTAATTCGAAAGCAAATAAGGCTAAAGATGCAAAGAAAGAGTGGGCGCCATTCAGGACACTGTATGTGCTTACATGATGTCTCAAACCAAAATAATTTCAGCAGCCAAAGCGAGCAAAACCTGAGAACTGATGCTTCCGGTAGTCGGAAACCGATGTCTTAGGATCGAATAAAGACGTTCTGTGTGGATCGACAGGATTGCATCGGTCAAAAGAGGAGCGGGCGTACTGGCAAAAGCATCTCAGAGGTAATGGAGCTGGAATCCTAATATACCATTCTGGAGATGGTAATCCCTCTTTCCAAGAAGGAACAAGCTTCAATAATTTTAACTGAGTGCCCCGAAAACCAACAAGTTCTAGAGCACTCTTTGGACATTGACCGATTAAGCTGCACTTCCCACAAGGACGAAAGAAGAGTCATCAGCACTTAGCTGACTAACCACACTATTACAAACAGCCCGTGGGGCAAGCTAACAGAATGGGTGTCAGAGTACGACTGACGACAATTGTCCACATACCCACACCATCGGTACGCTGGAGATCACTCAGCCAGAGAGAACAACGTGTACGCACGTGCTGAAATACAATAAATACTATGGAGTATTTGCGGATCAGGTTCCCCAAGAAGCAAGCAGTCCATAGGACGAAATGTGGCGAACTTCCAGCGATAACAGAGGAAATCGTACAACAGTTTTAAAAGTGGCCTGATGGGGGCGGTCTATATAATGCACAGACAAATTCACACTCTATCCACACACTTGTCACATTCCTTTTTCACGTGCATACGTACTCAAATTCTGGAGTGAATCAGCTGACCACAGACTAGCCAGACTAATGCGCACCGCTGCATCTGAAGGTAAGCTAGCTGGCCATAAAGAAAAGCAGCTACCAGAATAGTGGATCAAACCAACCAGAATAGTCAACCCACCGGATGGAATTGGAGGCGATGAGAAACTGGGTAATTTTTGTTCCTCATTCATTAGTTTCTCACCAATGCCCTTCAGCTCATCCACACATTCTTTTAAACGCGCCCCAACCTGTTCGTAAAAGAGCAAGCCTTGCGAGCAGTTAGCGACAAGGTCATCGAACGTTTGTCCCGAAGAGATGAGTTGTCGTATTTCTTCAACTCTCCTAAAATGGAAAAGTTCGAAAACCACACGCGAGTGTTCAAAAGAATTGGGCCGGATGTTAGCGAGCGACAAACTTGTAGCAGGGACAAACGGCAAATTCCATCAGCTGTAAAAACTGAGGTAACTTTTATTAAGAAAGCAGACTGATGTTGTCAGTATGCCGGGCAAAGTTACTACTGAACTGGACCGTGAATATTCGCTGATGCGCTAAAAGGAAACACGTGCAGAAAGCTGTTTGGTGTGGAAATTAAGGGTTCTTTAGTAACAAGGCGATCGGTCTAATAGTACAGTGAATGGATGAGTTAAACGGAATACTACAGAAACGGACGCAGAGCACCCACAAACGTCTTTTGACACAGTCATCACCATCATCATCAGCTGTAAAAACCGTGGTTATAGCTGCCACAGATTCGTTCACCGATGATTTGGGGAGGTGGGGTAGATAGCTGTACATTGGAGGTGGTAACTGATATGATTAACGCGTAAATACAGGGTACTCAGTGGAGTTTTCATTGGGGATATTGAGAGGGGAGCTATGCATTAGGGCAACAGCTTGGATGCATGAGCTCCATTGAGGGGCTGACAATGTCTCTAACCATTGATGTGTCCCGTCTTGGGGTCCCTATCCAGGAAGACGGCAATGACCAGCGCAGCTGAGTTTGCTGGTAATGGCTTTCATTCTTTGCTGCCAAGTCATTGTTCGAACCCGACCTCTGCCTCTCGACTTCCCCTGTCTAGGCTTGGGCAACCTGGCAGTATCCCAGCCCTCCTGCTTCCTTTGGGTAGCATGGTAGTTAGGCACCGAAAGGGTGTTACAGCTGAACGATTATTATTATTTTAAGTCATTGTTTGACCTCCCCTTGTTGGTTTCCACCCTTCGTGTGGCCGTGCGAAAAGAGCCCTTTAAGAAAGTTGGTCGACTGGTATATGCGACCAAGCCAGCGCAACCTATGGAGTGTGATCAGTTCATCTATCGAGGGTGAGTTATTGCTTCCGAATACCATTCGACGTAATTCGGCATTGCTTATTCAGTGTTCCCACCAGACTCGGGCAATTCGCCGAAGAAATCGATGGTCAAACACTGAGTCTTTTGATGTCCTCGGCGCGCAGCGGCCAGGTTTCTGATCCGTATAGTAATATAGAGCGCACCGCAGCATTGTAAACTCAACCCCTGACGGATAAGCTGATGTCAAGCCTACGCCACAAGTGATGCAGGTTCACAAAAGCTGCTCTGGCCTTCTCAGTCCGGATGGAAATATCATCTTTCACGAGACCACCGGGACTGATACAGCTGCCCCGGTAAACAAATTTGTCTACTACCTCAATCGGTTCATCCGCAAGCATGAGGCTAGGGTTCGAGCCCACCCAGCCTTGCAATAGCACTGTACACTTTGCAGGTTTGAAGCGCATGTAGAACCGTGAGGTAGAATTATTCAGATTATTTAATGTTGTCTGCATTATGGTGGCGTCAGATACAAGAAGAGCTATGTCGCCTGCGTACTCGATTTATACAAGCGATTGCCCTGGGAGCACTTCGACCCCATAGGCATTAGAGGCTAGTAGTGAGTATCCCATAATCGCACCAATGATGAAGATGAAGAGGAAAGGTGAAACAGGACAGCCTCGCCTGACACCGCTTCATGTAGTGAACTTAGGCGAGAGCTTCCCGTAGACCTTCACACTTAAAGCATGCTTCTCAGCGTCAGAGCTGCTGTCCATTGGGGCGTATGCGGACACTACAAACAGGCACCATTTTTACGTCGAGACGCAGTGTGCTTGATTGAGCGGGATAAGCAGACAGCGCAAAGACGACTGTTCACTGGAATCCAATCCAGCAAAGCGCGTTCAGCTCTGGGGTTGAGTGCAACTCCCAAGCCACCAGTCATCGCTTCTGGATCACCGGACACATGGAGGAAAGGAGCTGAGTTCGTCCTTGGCGTTTTGAGATGCATACCTACGCTTGGGTATTGTATGCGTGTTTCGGAGACACAGCGTACATCAATTTTGAAAAGAGTATAAGGTCTCAGCAAGGATTGCCTGTTTGCCGATTTGACATAGGGTACGAACGTTAAAAGCTCCTACGTAGAAAGGATCTTGTGGATTTAGCGTGTTACTTTGTTTATTGTTGATAGACGGAGGGGTGCATAAGGCCCATCCGTCAGATAACAGACAATCAAATGACACAGGAACGTTTGCTTATGTGGTGGGAAGGGGTTGGGGAAGAACATCGGTGGATAAAGAACTGTGCGGGCAAATGATAATTTCCGCTTCCCAGGCCGAGGAAGGGCGTTTGGTTGAGAGCCCAACTTGAACCTGACCCACAATGAAGGAGGAGGATGTTTGATTCTGTTCGGGGACCCTGCCCCTAGACTCTGACTCAAAAGTCTGACCCGCAACGCAGCGGACAGTAGGGTTTTCTTTGTGGATCCATCCCGGAGCCGATGACTCAATAGTCCGACCTGCTCTGTTCCAGGGGGTTGGTCTTCCTGGCATGGTTGCACCTTGTGGAACGAAGTTCCAGCCAGTTTAGTTCGCGGTATCATTGCAGCATTCAAGTCCGATCACCACATCAAGTTGACAGCTTTAGGTCGCGGAACCGTTTTCCAACAGCAACAACTGTCACTGAGCAACGCAGTTGGAACGGTATTACTCGCCTACTATACACTCTATGGATGACTCGCAAGTACGTTTAGATGGAGCAGGTGACCAATATCCACGATAGAATGAGATCGAACTTCTGGATGGAAATGTGAGCCCATCCTATGATGGAAGTGCCCCATCTATTTTGAATTACCGCGTGAGGATCCTCAGTAAAATGGCAGGAAAAGTAACCGAGGTTTTGGCTTGAAGCCTATACTGGGGCAAACGGCTAGTAGTAAGTCGGTACAGTGGATTCACCATTCGAAAAAGTGGCGGTCTGCCCGCCAGTGGCTCCCATTGAATACTCTCCACAGAGTGGATTCGTAATAACTGTCTACTTCAAACTATCGCGGAACTGCAAAAAATACTACCCATTGAGACATTCTCGGATAGAAACAAAAAGTGAATACTTTTGTGAGACAGAAGCATAAAAACGGCACGGTACACGCAAATAGAACAAGGTTCCGATTTGGCTACCCAGTTCAAGCATGTGCACGATTTAGAGAACTGAACCTAGTAGGTACGACGGTGGTGTGAACTTCGTCTAACTGTGGTGGGTGACTCCCATGAGGAGTCATCCGAGACATGTTCCAAACAGGGACGGCAAGAAGTGATACAAGCCATAAAGAAAGAAACCAGAAGGTAAGAAAGTTTTCTGTTGAGTAACCTATAAATGAACTGGAAGAACCAAACAAGAAACAGAGGCCAATAACCACTAAAAAACGAAAGTCTTGGAAGATGCACGCATTGGGGTACTATAGCCATCATGGGAGGTCGACATTTACTCATCACTGGTTGTGGAGCACCACAGATACGTGGAAACTCCAGCGATCATAAAGTACAACTCAGGTGCACAATAGTTGAAGCTGCTCTGTGCACAGTGCGTTTGGAAGTGAATGCACCAAACCGTACCACGTAAGACTTGTCTCGGTTAAAGAAACGCTGGTTTGTTTTCTTACATAAATAACTCGACTCACTTCACAGATTTTCTGGGTTTGTTGTATCGTTCAAACTGAACTTCGAAGTTTTAGTTTTAGGATTATACGACTATTCTAAACCTATTGTACAGACCTCATCTGGAGCTGGTTTGAACAAATTCCAAGTGGCACTCAGTACAAGTACACACTTCAAGCATGTAACGCTATCCTTGTTCAGCTGTGCATAGCCACCATGCCACTCGAAGGTAGCCCAAACTTAGACAGGAGCAGTCGGAATGCTGAGGCTGGGTTTGAGCAATGGACCTTCCGGTCAGTAATTCTGCGTCTTGACCGCCGAGCTACCTAGATAAAACGGAGTCCTATTAGGTTGTGCAAACTTACTTCATACGCAGCTGTTGAAGTTCCATCGCACGGGGGGCGAAGGATGCGTTCACATCAATGAGAGCCGATTCAATATTTTCTTGAGCAGCCAAGTTCTGCCGAATTAGACCGATCAGAGGGTCGTGTTTTTTCAAACGCGTATCAAATAGTTTGTCCATAGTGGGTTGATCCATATCGGAGGTCAAAAGATCACCGGTAGCGTCGTCACTATGCAACGCCTGTCGTAGTTTGTCCACAAAGTCGGTACGCTGCTGACGCATCTCTTTCACCTTACCGAATAAGCGTTGGGCGTCATTCAGGGACTGAGATAATGCCGGATCTATATTAAGAACATACAAGGAAAAGCTCGTAGCGGTCCTGCACTTAGATCCAGCTGCAAATCGGGCACGGGCTAAATAAAGATCTGACCGGCAGCTCAGCGTAACCTATTTGACTGTGTCAGGATTTGGCGCGATTAAGGGTATGCGAGTGATAGGTTATATGGGTTTAGACCAAAAGAGCCAATTATAGTTCAAGAAACAAATAATTACCGACCACTGCTAACAACAGTATGAATCCCAGGGACCAGTGATCAATACAGCATACTTCTGAAACACGGTTGGCCGATGAGTTCAGTGACTAAACAAACAGTCGACCAGGCAATCTGGGCGGAAACTGGAACGAGGAACGACATTGGATTACAGCCACATACGGATCCTGTTCTCAATACAGCTACCCGAATTCTTCGGTGACTCGGGTGACATCTTCAGGGGTCGGTTAGGTCAGTTAGTCCTACTGCCCTACTTGCGTTTGCGTAGATTTCATCAGTTGACGGAGGAGCAGCTTTCATGCTAAGTATTACGTTGTGGTGTGTTCACGAGCAGGAAGCTGATATGACCGAAGAAAAAAAGGTAAATTGGGTTCAGCTAGCAGAAGTTGTAACCTGGCCTGACGGAGAGCGCCGTGACTTGACTTGTTCCGATATAATTCTGTCAATCCCCATCAAGGCAGCAAAATAGTGCAAGTTCATGCCGTAGAATAGAACAAGAATGGGTGCAGTCGGTCAACCAAAACTTAATTTTTCCTCCTTACCATGTGCTGGGTCTGATGGCGCGATACGCAGAGGCTGAAGACAGATTGCTCACATTTTTATTCACTTAGCAAGTACTCTAAAACAATCCGCTTGTGATTCACAAAAGAGAATGAATTTCCATAAAATTTGGGTGTTGGATAGTTCCAACAGCGACTGTTAGCCATTTTCCGAAGCTATCAAAATGCATTTAAAGATTTTCTAGGGAGGTCAGGACGATACCTCTAGGTTTATTGCTGAAGTAGGCTACCATCGAACCAGTATTTCCCACCTGAAACGGCAGACTTTATTGACGCAATATCACCCATAGAAGTAACGGAATATCAAATCACTCCACAACCTTAAAAGCCTGTTCTTGATTTGTAAGGGGTGTGTTCAGGAACTAAGATTAAAAGATAACCGGATCCTTTAGAGTTTGGTCTGAAAATCTAGATAGTTGCAAAACATTGAGATACGATAGCGGTATTCGCCAATGGGGAGTCGAGAGTGACAAAAAGGCCAAACGCCAGAAATGCGATTTAACCGAACACCAAAAAACTGGCTACTCCTGCTAACTGAAATTACCGGCAATCAGAGCCTGTACGGAAGGAAGGGAGCTAGCAATCTGCTCAACCGGTACAGCCAACCGCTTGATGGTAGGAAGATGCATTCCCAGTATATCGCGTTGCTGCAGATTTGACTGTTTGGCCTGGTTAAGCCCCCCGACCAGGCCAAGCAAGCGATCCGAAATCACGCGAGCACGAAGCGAAAGTGCTTTAAGTTCTTCCGTTTGTTTCACGGCCTAATTGGACAGCAGAAGGGAAGGTAATAATGCAACAATTTAGCGTGGCTATAGTTCGGAAACGTATTGGGAGAGAAAGAAGACCACTGTGGTGCATTGGGAAATCCAGTACCGATTGGTGCGAACAAAGTTAATGATCAACAAGGAGCTAAAGACCATGCCAATTGACTGAAACAGCAACAGCACTTACTAAAATCGCATCCAAACGAACTCGGAGATCATCCGACTGGGTTCGGGCTTCTTGAAGTTCCGAATCTAGGTCGATACTCGCCGTCGCTAAACCTAAGGGGAAAAACAACCGAATTTGCAAGTTATTGCAGGGTGATAGTCCGTTTCCTCTACCGTAAAGTACCGAATGGTTGTTATCCGATTGCATGAATTTTAGAGAAAATGTGGGAGTCAACGTTGCAAACAGTAACGTACGATAATGGCGAAAACCAGGGCATAACTGGTAATGTAGTTTCCAAGAAGAGCAAATTTTCGGAAGTTGAGACACCACAATAATCCACTAGCTGGAATAAAGAACAGTACCTGATGGGGTGAACACGTGGCTGACAGCTGGGTAGTCACGTATAACGTGTCCAAGAGGAGTGAACCCATCAATAAGTTTTATGTATTGTGACTACCCATCTCGGGAGGATATGAGTAACATGGATTGCAGTTGCTCAGGATTTGCGAAAATCTCAATCCAGTCTTGTTTCTAGTATCAGACAGGAAAAACAAACTCAGGTGGAGTTGACCGAGGTCTAAGCACTCAAGAGGTTCGTCTAATCGGTATACACCCAAAAAGCAAACGGTCAGTTGCTGCAGTTGTGAAAGCTAACCAGTAATGCGATCAACTCACTATGACAAGCATCTGAACTCCAGCTGTAATGGCTTCGCTGTCAGGAAACGGATAAAACACAGTTGCCTTGACTTGAGGTTGGTGGTCAGCCACAATCACGACTAACAGCGAAAAAGAACGCTTTCCAGTTTGTAGTGTTTAGTTCAAACCAAGAACTAAGCTAAGAAAATGCCGTTATTACAATGTATCATTCACACAGTGAAACCGCCAGTTCAGGATCCTTTCAGTAAGAACCCTCGCCCTCTTATAAGCTCGAGAAGGCGCTAACTTACTGACTAGAACGTCTGTGGATCGAATCCAACCTTGAGATCTCGACTGCTCTTCTCTAGGTTAGGGTAATCTGCCAGTACCTCAGCTATCGTGTTTCGTTCGGGGGACATGGTAGCTAAGCACCAAAAGGGTGTTACAGCTGAGCGATTTCGATTCTGTTCTCATTAGTACGGCTGTGCACGTCGATGACAGGTAGTCGGTCCTTTGTTTCCCCGAAACAAACTCTGATGTGACGAAATCCGCTCGTATTTTCAGAAGTCACAGTAGAGCGAGCAGTTTAATCAGGTAAATATTACATCACGGCCATAGATGTGCGGTTTGGCGTGATCTTTTAGCAAAGTTACCGAAAGACATATGGGGGTATGTAACACTTGTGAGGAAAACAGAATCCAACACCCAGAAGAACCAAACAACTCACTTTGCATCATCTCGGACAGCTTTCGTTCGGGACCATGCTCAAGAGCACTAACGCGAGCACAAACATCATATAGTTCTTGCGGAAGCGGTGGGTCCGGCAAAAGCATGGACTCTGGATCAACATCAATACTGGTCATGAATTCCCTGATGAGAAGATAAAAGAAAAACGATGCACACCTCGAAAGCAAACAAACTGCGGAATATTCTCATTCAGAGATGACAAGAGTGGATCAACGCTACCGCTTGAGTTAACTTTGCATGCACTGACTGTCAACGCCATCCGCTTCAGCATGCTGAAATGTCACTGCTCGAGTACTTATAAAAACAAGGTCTTATAAACAAGGTCTTAAACACAAACCTGCGAGCAGTGCTGAAAGCAAACAACACACATCACTGCTACAAATGCTCGCTCTAAACTTCAACGCGGTCAACACTTAACGAAACTGCGGCGGTTGGAATTAACGTACAATGTGTGCACAGCATATAGCGGACGTCACCACAGCAGGGGACGTGCATTTGTCTGAAGCAACATTCCAGCGAAAGTCAACCAATGATTGCCTGAAAATCTACCTGCACAGAGCATACTCTATGCAGAGTTACAACTAAACAGTGTCAACGACCGAGGAGCCGGTTGGACTGAAAGGAAACACTAATCACACGTTCGCCTGTCCAGATGTGATAACGCAGGAGCGTTCAGCGCGCGCGGGCAGAGTACTGTAAACAACCTCGCCTTACGTACCAGAGGTGCGGAATTCGAACGACCGAAGAGTTGCATTGCTGGCGAGCTCTAACATTTGTGATTTCAGAGTCTAGAACTTTCATGTTTTAGTGTGGACTAACTGGAATGATATACAGAGGCCGAAAGCGATTCGCCGAACGATCGACGTGGGTGAAAATGAATTAAAAGACCCACCATTTATCGGTTGAATGTATGAATAAAACCGTAATTTCCTGAGAGAATAAAACACGACCCGTGGTCATTCTGAAATACTGACAGACTACAGCATTTGGTACCACTATAAGCAAACACCATTCTGCTGTGAGAACTGTTTGTGTTGTTATATATGAAGCCCAAGAGTGAAAAAACTACTGGTCTCATAAAGGAAGATCCGGAACCTGACACAAAATATCTTCGGTTCGTTGGGTCAATGATCTCACTAGAGGACAGGAGAATGTGCTCTCCCTAAGAAGGACTCCTACTCAAAACGATCACTCACCTCAATACAACCACTCTTTTAAGAAAACCCTTTCGGTGCCTGGCTGCAACTGCACCCGAAGGAAGCACGAGGGCTGAGACACTGTTCAGTTGTCCAAGCCCAAACAGGAGCAGTCGAGATACTGAAGTTGGGTTCGAACCACGGACCTATCTCGAGCTCGAGTACACATCTAAAGGGCGCACTGATCGGAAAGTTCTGTATCGACTTTCATTTAGCACCAGCTTGAGTGGACTCGTTCGATATAGATTCCCATGGTCAGCTAGGATGGGAATTCCAAGTTAGCACTAGCCCATAGATGTGGATGTGAACCGACTGCAACGTCGACAACTGCGGATGCAGTAAGGCCATCGTGTCAAAATAAAGACATTTTCGTTGTGATGGCTTTCATTTCTTCCCAAAGTGAGACTAACGGAAACGATGCATCACCAATGGTCCCTATACCCACATACAACACGCACAGTGCGCTCTCAAGTCAAAGGATGAAATCAACGTCGATCAACTCAAGCTCAAGATACCTCTACATTCAAGTAGACACTAAAGATGGACAGAGGAACCGGGTGTTTTGAGTGTTTTTACAAGTCAGTTGGTTCGAGAAACTGAATAGGTAAGTGATACCGCTGATTTAAACAATACAACAGAATGAGCTACCCTTGACACATTAGTATACCGATGAAGGTTCAGAAAACAGACTTATTTGGTACTGGGCACAAAATTGATTATGGTTGAGTAACACGTTCCCAGTCGTCTATAAAAAATCTAGTAGGGTGTCAGTACAGCAGTCAACAGTAGACTGTGCCATTTACCACACCACAAAAAGATGAAATATCAGTAGGACTGGAAGTCAACCCCCGCCCTCCTTGACAGTGATCGATTTTGACGTTCCCTTGCAAGCGACTCTTCCAGAGAAGGAAGAGAACTGTACTGGAGATGACCCCACAATAGTATCCTTTTAGGAGTTTTTCAAAAGATCGAGATAAGCTTTGGGGTTCCATGGTCAATACAACAAAGAACACGGAGGTCGGCATAATTAGGTGGCCGTATCTTACCCTACAGGCTTCCTTCAGACTGCATGGCAGTTGTGCACTAAGATGCCGGCACACATGTGAAGCCAACATGGATTATAAAACTAACGCAACTGATGAGTCAAATGAGCACATAAACAGATGGAGGGAAGTCACACCACTGATCTTACTTACCAGTGGTTATATCTATAGCCTCAAGTCACATTCGGTGTAGAAATCGATAGTCAGCCCGTCTGCTGTGCACATAAGCCAGTCGACGTGAACTGAAATGACCCTAATACTAGTCTACGTTCGGAATTCCAATTAGGCCGAGTTCCGAAACAAGTGCATGGAGGAAATACCAATCGATTTTAAAAGGACTTACTGCAAGGCAACGTCCTTAGCGTCAACCTCGGAAGTGATGCTTCGCAGCAAGGATGCTTTTCTTTCGCTGTAAAAAAAGGCAAACAATGAATGGTCAGCAAAAGCAGAACAATGACTCCTATGAGAAATAAACAGTGTGAAGACTTTGCAATTTCACATATCGATTACAACGTTCAAGCATCGTTCAAGTCAACCTGCACTGAACGGGTGAAAAGCAATGCGTAGCGCTTTACCACGTTTGGAATGCGCACATCACAAAGCACTAAAAAAATCAAACATTCCACCTTCAGCTAAAGGTGATTGATCATCAGTTTATGGTTTCGAGATAGCTCAGCAATTAACGCGCGACAGGGAGGTTCGTGGTTCGAACCCAACCCCGGCATCTCGACTGCTCCTGTCTAGGCCTGGGAAATCGGACAGTACCTCAGCCTTCGTAACTTCTTTAGGTGGGTGGCAGCTAGGCACCGAAAGGGTGCTGCAGTTGAACGATCATAAGAGTATTATTACTGATCATCAGTTTAACTCGTACTCGGAAATAGTATGGCATTACATAGCCTTCAAACATACACACTCGATTCATCCAACTGATTTCGTACTGTCCGGCTCCTCGATTGACTAAAAGTTGGAATTGGAAACACAGGAAGAACGAAGCTATTTGAGCTTGACATTCTTACCTGAATTGTTCCCAAATATTTTTGACAACTAAAATAAAGTTCTGGCACACTCATCACACCATTAACGGCCGAAACATACACCATTCCATTCATGATGTTACTTCAACCTACGGATACCGTGACTAGTAAAACGGATGGTCGTTGGCTTGCTCGCTGAGCTGGGCAATTTGACAGTAAAACGGATGGACAAAACCGTTCATTCAAAGAGCCCGACAAGAAAGTACCTGTAAATCGAAGTTGCTTCCAGAGTTTTCATAGGGACTAGACTTTGGAAGATGTCCGGACCACGTACTTCAGGATCATTGTGGTCAAACGGGACACCCTTGACGAGGCAAGCAGCTGAAAATGACAAAAATATGAACATTCATCTGGGAACGTTATGGCACAGTGATAAAAAACCGCCTGATCAAAGAACTGCTGTCCCCTGTACATCGCCAAAATTTCCGTGAAGAAGCATTTATGGTTCCAGCAAACGGAATTCATTTGCAACATCATTCTCTTCGCGTCTTGGCGCCTTCCGGGTATCCTACATCGAAAGAGTTATCCAACCAAAATAGTGGTAATGGGAGAGTAGGGAGATCGTCTGTGCAACAATGACGCGGACACAAATTCCAAAAATCCAGCTACCATTCAAAATATATCAGGTGGAGTTCTACATACTATGAAAGGTTGAGGAAGGTGAAGGATAGCTAACATGAACAGATCCGGCATGGTTTGTTCTAGCGAGAAACAACTCGCTGTAAAGAGGTTTTTGTAATGCAAAATACGGGGGACTGAACGGAGAACAAGTTGCAGCATATGAACATTCTTAACGGCAGTGGGCATTGCAAGGGATGGAATTCCATTTCCAAGGAATAGAAGTGCAAGGGCACGAATCCGAGAAGCGTGGAAGCTACGGTCAACTACGGTTATAGCCTCAAAAGATCAGAAAGCTGGTAGGTGGGTCGCCAGCAAAGTGCGAGGATGCTCGATATGAGAGGGCCACCTGGGTCTACATGAATGACCTGAGAGAGAAAAGCTAGACTGCATGATCGGCAAGGAACACCGAACGAATCGACAGAACCACGATTAAGCAAAAGAATATCAAAAGCAGCAGAACTCACGTTTCACTTGCTCTAGCGAGTCCGCACTTGGAACAGTTTCGTGATAAATAAAGTCATTGTCCTTGACCAGAGCCGTCAATCTGCGCAGAAGGCCAATAGAAAACAGAAAAGTCCTGATTAACCTTTAAGAATGACCGCTGCATTAAACAGCGGTCTGGAATGTCCCCGAGAATAGAAAGTTGTTGTAGTCTGTTAAGCACACTCCTCATGAGAACAGTTTGGATGTGTGTGTGTGTGTATTCACCTTTGTTGAAACCTGCGGGCTGTCCCACACCCGCCGCCAGCAGATGACCTTGTCTAACATGTGCTGGTGGTTGCCGTGTTACCTTGCTCACATGATGCACATCGTGTCAACCTTTGTCACGTATTCATACACGCACCTCCTATATGGGTCGGCCCTGGTCTCCTGTCTCTCCGAAGGCTGGCAGGTTTGAAATTCAGCAGCACATTAGTCAGCCGAGCAACCCAGCAACGCATCCCCTACAGCAAACCAGAAGCAAACTAGGGCACATTGTAGGCCCCCGTGCTGGAAAATTGCCACAATGATCGCAGAAGATTAACTTTTAGAGGGACAGTGCACCACTGACCTAACCCTTTACAGCCCTTCCCGCATGTGGGCTAGGTCCCTGCGTCCTTGAGAGTACAACGGTTTATTCTGATAGGAAAGTGAGTAAAATGAAAGTTTCGTGCATCACCACAGGGGAAACAAAATCACAACCAATAGAGAAAAATCACGAGCCCACGAACACATGGCATCAATCGTCCTCGAAATCTTGAAACAGAACCACCATAGTGACTTATTGTTTTGCACCAGTAAAACAGCATAATGTTAGTCAAACGCGACTGCCGCTACGGCGATGCGGTCATATACTGTCTATCTCCGTTCCACGTATTTACATTAAATGGCAGACCCACACCCAAGTATTCCAGTAAAACAATCATGATTTTCTTGTTGCACGGTCATCATAACGGACAAATGCACATGCCATAGTTGACATGTTCAAGTAGGTGTGAATTTGTGACAGTGACGCACGGACTCCGAATCTATTATCAACTGAGTTCATTTGATTCGAAAGTTGGAATTCTTTCAATTTTCTGATCGATGTTTTGAACACTCAACTGTTAGTTCTACGTGGTAATCACACGAAGCGAACTCGAGAGGACACAAACAGCTTGATGCTTTACGGTGAATGCTTTTGCTATGGCTTTGTACGGTTTCGTCAGGAAACATATCATCGTTTGTTAGGGAACATGTACCGGTCAGGATCATCATCAACAACATACCAATGTTGAATGACGCCATGCCATTGTTCAGCACAGAATTCCAGTGTGAAAGAGGATGGCGAAAGCCTCGGAAGACGTAATGTTGCATGGTCAGGCCGTTTTTGACTGGTTTTGTGGTACGCACTACACGATTCCAAGTGCTGTCTCCATAACTAACATACCTCATATCGACTAAGTGGGCTAAAATGATAAACCGGATTTGATCCCCACCTCCTAAGATCAGTCACTCTGGGAAGTGTTCACTTCAGAATGAAGGTCCCGCCGTACGATCTAAGCAAGCAACACCAGGTGCTTCAAGGTTAAAAAAGGAACAAAATGAGGAAGGGAATGAACCTAGTGCTAGAAATTAGGCACCTTAATGTGCCTACACCTACAAAAGTTCAATCAAGCAGCCGGGATAGAATCTGGGAACCAGGCAACGCCAAGCCCCTATTCTGGGAACCACTGGCTTTCTCGATCGTTCAGCCGTAGCACCCATTTCGGTGCCTAACTGCCATGCCACCAGGAAGTACGAGGACCAGGATACTGCCAGGTTGCCCAAGCCTAAACAGGGGAAGTCGAGAGGCACAGGTCGGATTCGAACCACGGACCTTCCGATCAGTAAATTCGCGCTCTAACCACTGAGCCATCTCGCCCCCATGAGCCACCTCACTTTCTCAATAAAAAATTGCGGCCTGTAGGGCAGCAAAAGCGACGTGAGGACCTCCAAATAGCTAACTGGTTAAGCTGTAAACCAGTGAGCCCCATCGCTTTTTAACTGCTCCTC
This sequence comes from Opisthorchis felineus, assembly GCA_004794785.1. Taxonomy (NCBI): domain Eukaryota; kingdom Metazoa; phylum Platyhelminthes; class Trematoda; order Opisthorchiida; family Opisthorchiidae; genus Opisthorchis; species Opisthorchis felineus. The sequence continues at coordinate 1,790,169 of SJOL01007384.1, forward strand.
CTTGAGCCCGGGTAATTTGATAGTAACTCAACCCTTGAGTGGATTTTCGGGTATGTGGCAGGCAAATCTCGAAAGCGAACCAAAAATTGAACGACTTCTTGTTGAACATAGTTGTTTTTAGCTGGTGGATCTGGAGCTTATTTCGTCCACCTTACCCACCGTCACTGCGACGTCTATCATTAAGCCGGCTACAAAAATCACGTCTCTGAGTGTTCCGGGAACTTGGCAACACACTTCTGGAAATATATTGACGGCCAATGAAGGAATACCGTTACACAGAGCCCTTGATTAATAAGGGGTAAAGAGTGGTTGCTATCGGAAAATTTTCGGTAAGATTACACAGCAGCGGATTGCAAGAGATGAAGACTCGGAAACTGTCTGTGAAATCCCTATTCTGTTGAGCTGGTCTGTAAAAGGCAAACGTGCATCCAGATGAGGCGAATACCATGAAGACAAGACGAAGATTGTAATGAGATTGTCTAAAAGACATTAGATCCCCAAGAAAATATAAATAGAATCGAGTGGCTTACTTGGTCTGAAAGACACTACTGACATGCTGGATGTTGTTTCTCAACGGACCACCGGGGCTAACAGGGAACGGTTGTTCCGCCAAATCTTTCATATCCCTCATCAGCTTCTCAGCCTCACCAATGCGCTGAACTGCAACCTGAAACCACGCAATTGCCCGTCCATACATTTTATTGTTTTCTTCGTTCTGCCCGGAATAGTACGCGGCTAGAGAACCGTAATAAACTCCCTTTACTTGACAACGTCGGCGCCAATCCTGATGTACAAGGTCGCGGGTAGAGGGAGTTGGAAACATGCACGGGAGATGCAACATAGTATGCGCACAATTCAAATCAAAGGAGTTGGGCAGGACTTGCGGAAACGGAATGCAAAATAAACGGTTTACTAGATCCAGTTAAGGAAGGCGGTCACGACTGGGCATGAAAGGTTTTCTTCTCACAATAGATAGTGAAAGTACCAGACAAGTACAAGCGGTGAAAAACAAACTGTGAGAAATTTTGCGTCTGGCTGGGCGCTTAAGGTATGCGACCGGAACCCAGTTGTATTGCCTAGTTCGTACACTAAGTTCTATGTCGCATGCGTGTGTGCCTAGGGTGAGTCACATGGGTGATGCGGGCCACCAGATAACCGTGCATGTGGGATTCAGCTCTTCGGTTGTGCCCACTGAAAATGAAAGTATGGACCATCAGTTGGGAAAGATGGTGGCTTTTGAAATGAACCTTCTTGTCCAGTATCCGGCGTTGTTCCAACGGGTTTACATCAGATACAAGGCGTTCAGCTGGATGGACATGCGGTTCTGCCAGTGCCGTATGCGGCATCATCCATAGTGAGAGAGAGTTCGTGGGCGTAATTTGAAGTGACAGACCAACCCGAAAACAGATACCAGCCCGCCATGTTACAAAAAATGTGGTGAGATTTTAGACACACGAATCTGTTCTGTCAATCCCTGGAATGGAAGCTGTGGCGAAAACGGACTACAGTCAAAGGAAAGAAACAGAGAAAAGTCATTTACTTTAGCATCAAGGGTGATCTACAATATCTTTTCTACTAAACAGAGAAAGCTCAGTGGAAGTGGTGTTGACTACATGACGAAGACTGAGCTTTCGCTTATGACGTTTGCTGAGATGAATATTTATCGCACACATGGACACAGCTATCAAACGTTGGAACTCCTAACTTGTGACGCGCACCTACATTGTGAGCTTTCCATGCGATATTTTTCTTAAGAGCATGAAAGCTCCCTTTTTGGTTGAAGCAGATCGTAATCCCCAGTGATTTTCTCCCATACTCCTATGAGCACCTATATCTGAAACTGGGCATCAATATTCAAGGATTCTGGAGATCCTACAACTGTTACTACCATTCTGAAGAGTAGGATAACATATAAAAAGGCAGCACTGCTCGAGGAAGAATGTGCAGGCAAAAGTAAACAGTCTAGAAAACGCATGTCGACACCAGTTCAGTCGATTGTGGGAGATCGTTTCTGGAATATAGAGCGGACCTTCACGCGGAAACCAACCAGTCAGCGACTGGAAGGAGGACATGCAATGTTCAGTGCTCTATGGAGCACAAAAAGCGCTGGTACAGTCAAGATCCGTATATCAGACACAAGATGTTCGTCATAAGCATCAAACTTTCCGATTAATCCTAATTTATATGACAATATCGTAAACTATGGACAGCAATGTTCTTCTGTAGTCTATCACTCCACACAGCCCCCATCCCTTCCTTGGTGTTCGCATGCATACCTTGGACCTGGATCGGAATACTGAGCTTTAGTAACCATACCACCAAATGGAGGACCGTACACCACGCTGCGTATAACCCGGCAGTGAGTTGACAGGAGCTTTTACATACACATTCACCGCTGTATCGGGACTGTTGTGCTCAGATTGACAGGTCCGAGAGTCCATATCGTTTGGTGATGTGGACGTAGCTAACTGGAGTATCATTCGGTAGACGACGTCATCCACAAATAGATTTCACTTTCTTCGAGTCTGTTATAATGTGCTTCGATAAACACCAGTGAACTTATCAGTCACGGTGATAGGTGGCTTCCCCTGATCTACATACACTGTTGCGGCCTCAGCGGAGCATGCATGAACTTACTGAACAGTTTAAATAGCCGTTGTTGGTGGTTGCAGGCTTCTTTCCCTTTGAAAGTGAAGGGACACCCAAATAAGTAACGGTGTCGGTCGGATCGAGAGGAGTGGTCTTCTTTGGAAAAGTGGAAGTTCGGCCGAACTCTTCTGTCTCGGGTGTTCATAATCATACCAGCACATGCTAACTAGATTTCTGAAACTTACTCTTTGAGGCGGGTCTAACTTTGCACACGATCTGATCGTCAGAGGAGGCGAAACTGTCGTCCAGAGTCACGGAACTCGTGTTAAATGCGGCTTCAACAATCCAACAACGCCAGTTATCGCCACCATGGGTAATAATGAGGGTGAATCTCCCGGTCACACTCACGCGGCAGTGAACACTACAGTACTCTAGTAAGACTGCGATTTTTCGTGCTAGGGATGGTTGTACTCGGCGGTTCTGAAAGTTGTCAGTCATAGGACAAGGACACAAATGAAAAGTCTTCCAAGGGCATTAGCATCGAGACGACAAAACTTATCAAGAAATGGTGACGTATCGCCCATCAAGTGCACCATGAGGCCAAATTCTTCAACCCCGAATGGCTTGATCAAGCTTCAGTCAGATGGTAGCATGCTGAATCGTGGAGTAGATCACTCGGCATGAGTGGATTTCGGCTGCTATTATTTTGGTCCTGGTATAACAAGAGAGCTAACTATGCAGCTAACTCAAGCGTGTGTATATTGCAGGAAGGGTGAATCTAGCGAAATACACCCATTTGCATACCAACTTGGTTTTGACGGGCGACTCCCCTGGAACCCAGCTGAACCTTTCGTTTATGCTTTTAAGGGTGAACTTAGTTCATTGTCGATAAAGGGCATACGTGAACATCCTGTTTAGTGTGGTCTACTAAGGAGGCACCGACGGTGTGTGGAAGAAAATGGAATCTCAGAAGATAAAAGCGCTAATTGGATCCTGTAGTGGTTAGGGTGATGGCGTTCGTGCTGTCAGTTTCTTTCCAGATTGTCTGATTGAGCGCTTGGCATAGGCCAGCACTAGGTCCCCTCCCTCACCCACTCTTTTTCTCCTCTTTTCACTCTAGGGCTTTAACTATAAATAGACGAACCTTATGGTTGTACGGCAGTGAAGCATCAGTGTCAACACTGATGTTGCTGTCTTTGATGATGAGGAGGAGGGTGATTGATAGAATAATACTTCACGGGGTAATCAGTGGGGGACTCCACTAAACCAGCGAACCTTTCAGTGAGCGCACCTACGACTCTTTGATTCATAGGCCATGTGCGGGGAAACTCCATCGAAAATGAGCCTGTCGAACCGGTGCTACAGTGGAACGTAAAGAAGACTCTTTCGAACCTGGGAATGATACTACGTAAAGCGCTACGAATACTTGGAGCAACAAAGTTGCCGGCCACGGCTGTCTTGAGTATGCTGATAGGAATCGTGTTATTGGGTAGACTTGGATAACGGAAACGGTTGACATGTGAATAATTTCTGAGACTAACAGCACTATTGCGAGGTAGAAAAAGTGAACATAAAAGTCTACTTAAAAACAAATATTCACCACATCCTTTTGAAGGCCTGACAGAGCGGGAATACGACGAGTGGAGCAACCGGGGGTTGATGTGTTTGCCGAACTGGGCAATTCGGCTGAAGACTTTTCATCACTATTCGAAGTGGCACGGTCGATGCGTTGTGTAGCAAAAGGTTGTGGTGCGTCAAACCAGCGACTAACACTATCTTCAACAGCAAGCAATGGAGGAGCGATAACGATAGATGAGTTGCCTTAATTGGTTAGCTGAGTTGACCGCTATATTTGGATTTAGGGTGACCAGTATTTCGTAAGCTCAGTGATCATTAGGAGATTAGTGAATGACACAGATGCGATTATATATCGGAAGGCACAACCACAACTACTTTTCACCTATGACGATGATAGCAGTCAGCAGTTTTGGGACCATTTGCACTAGCCCTGAATGAAGTTAAGTGGCTTATTGTTGATCGGAAGGTCACATCCTATGAGACTAACTTAGGCAACGCATTCTCCCAAAGTACCCTGTCACAAGTGAGAAAATTCAGGCAGCTGGTCAAGCTATCATCATCATCATCATCGACAGCATGACATCAGTGTTCAACATTGATGCTTAGCTGCCGTACAAACATGATTCATTTGAAAGTTTATTTTGAAGAAAACAATGAAAGTGGACTTAGTGCTAGCTTAATACAGTCATTCTGAGGTGCCTACACCTGCAGACACTCATTCAGGCAATCTGGACAGAAATCGACAACAAGAACGCCAGTGATATCGATATGCAGCCATATCTTGCAGCGTCTCCAACCAGGCGCAGTGCGGATCACGCAGTCCCCATCCTGGGAGGCGAGTAGCACTGACAGCACCTAAACGTTTCGTAATCTCTTTCATACCCCTCTGCCACGTCAAGGGTTGGCCATCTCTCTGCTTCCACCATTCTGAATTGGGCACGGAGAACACTGGTCAAGCTAGGTCATTTATATATTCAACCTGCGTGTGAGCCTTTACTAAACAAAGTACATTAGTAAAATTTTCCGCGGCATAAGTGACAATGAAAATGAGAGAACCCACAAACTGTCACAGTGGACGCTCCATAAAATGCGACAACAACAAGAGACATGAGCCAACAGGCACAGGGTGGTATCCGAATTTAACTTGACGATGGGATCCACTGCTATGCTGGAGCGTTTATTTGTATATGGGATGAGGGAGAGGGAACCGATGATACCAGCACCGGAAAGAGGTGCATCAAAATTGAAGAAAACGACTGGGGGCTCCAGCATCGGTTAATGGTGCTCCAGTTTCTGGTAAGTCTTTTCGAATCTCCGTTGTGATCGCAACTCACATCACAAACATTAATCATTCAACCTCTGGCTGATCACGACCTAACCAGAGACGAAGCGGGGCGAGGCATAAAGTGTACATTGTACTCACAGCGAGTGACTGTTCCCTCTTTGAATTTCTAAAACGTAGAAGCGTCCTCAAGGGCAATCAGCATGAATTCACTTAAATGTTCACTGGTGGTGGTGAGGCACTTACGGAGCCAATTCATGTGCATTTTAAGGCTACCAGCCGCCGGGTCGCCTATCACAGTACTGAGAATGGGTCACCAAAGTAGGGCCTTCTCTGTCAGACTCAGTTAGCTCAATGCCTACACAATCCGTTGGAAGCAAAATGTTTGAAGACCCATGTGAGTTGCTATGCACGCACCCATTCGGGCTGAAAGGAAGCAAATCGACATGCAACATTATCAGCGGGAACAAGCATAAAGATCCATGCTATGGAATCGGATGAAATTATCGACACAACCGCGCCAGTGACAACTTTCAACCGAGCTACGGTTACTATGTAGTGGTCCCATCTTTTCGAAGGCAATAAAATTTGGTTGGTCTTAGGCCATTAAGTAGGTCAGACAAGTAAGGGGATATGTTCGGGGTATTGTGACATGCAAGGTCTGTTGGCTGATCCAACTCTATATCAGTGGGTCAGTCAAGACCAGCCACCATGATTCTCGATTCTTCTGATTATCCTCGATAAGGAGGAAACAGACGTAAGTTGTTTTTAGACTTCCCAGCACAAACTGACTTCACTTATAGGATGAAATCCAAATTCAAAATGTCTTGACACCCACAAAAATAAGACACGAGTTCTGAGGGATCTTAAATCACTTATTAAAAAATCGAAATGGGTATATTGCATTAGATAAAAGTACGCATCCACACGGTTCATCAACGACTTACTTTTTGATATTTTGCAGGGAGGGTGGCAATGACAGAAGGTAACGAAAGTTCGGCAGACGCATTCTCGTAGGTTTGCGCGAGATACTGCGTCAACTTCGCTGTGATATTTGCCGGGCGATCATCCAGTACAGATTTTTCAACAATGCACTCTTGAGCCTGGGCCTGAAAACGGGACATACAGAAATATAGATTGGTCAATAAACGTTGTTGTGATTTTGTGTATCATCGTGGTCGGTGTCCACATCCTAATAAAAAATCTCTCGTAAGAACGAAGAAGCCCTCTAGCCACTGGGGTGCACATTTCACAGAAAGACCTATCAAATTAATGTTACACCTGATACGGCAGTCTTCAATCAGATATGGGAATACGGCATTCAGGAGTGAATAGTGAATTGGGAAACAAAGTAGGATATTGGTCTTTGTTTCTCTACACAACAAACAATGAATATTGACGACACCAACGTGTTAGAAAAGTATCATACAAAAAGGTGGGCTGCAGATGTCTGTTTCAAGAAGAGAATAAGATGTTTCTAGTATTGCAACTCATCGAGTCCGACTGGACTTCCCAAGTTCACGTGAGAAACCGAAGGACTGTAGTGCACTCAAGGCCGCAGAGATAGCTCCAGAGGAGTAATGACGAAGAAATGATAATCTTGTCTTTCGCGCTAAGACTATAACCACGCACAAATAAATTAATCAGTTCGAAAGCTTCGTGAAAAAATAGGAAGGGGTATGCTGCTGCTTTGTTACACCTATTCAGAGGTGTCCATAAGCCTAGGTCCCGTCCAGACAGTCGGAATAGAAGTCGACACGAGCACAGTGTCAGCGAATTAGTCTCCAATTCTGCATGGGTCACATGGAGCACCTTTCGAGGGGAATTCCCACACATTGCATACGGATAGGCATTAGCGCTCTTGAACTTCTGCCACGGGACAAATCGTCCAACCTCATGTTTACTCCATGAATCAATATGCCAACCACGGAATGAATCTAGCTGATCCGAGTGGTAAACGGCAGCAAGCTAACTACTGAGAACAGTAATATTATTTTCTGCGTGGCGTCAGATCACACAGAAGGATGACATATTCCCAAACCAGCCATGGCCACTTCACCACGAGCTCTTCAGCAATAAAGGTTACAGGTGGGAACGATGTTCTGTGTTGGGGATGGTGTTGGCAAGAGTAGCACGTATCTAAATAAAGTGCACCTATCTTACTAAAACCAGTGACTCCAGCATGTGTCCTATATTCGATGAAAACCAAAAGCAGACCCACAGAAAATACAAAATAAGGCGATATACTACACGAGCCATCCAAAGACTCTCAGTGTATGGATGGTTAAACCAAGTTCAGAATGAACATACTGTCATAATCATGCTCAGGGCCCGAATTAATTCGGTGGTCAGATCAGGCGAGATACCAACCATGCAATGTCGCTCGTTTATCGCATCCAACGCCCAAGCGGCACATTGAAAATGGGTACAGGCAACCTTCATGCTCTGAAAGTATCATGAGAGAACAATTAGACAAGCGAACACATAGGGAATAATAGGGAATAATAATAAAGCACTGCGAACGTGGAATTACGAAAAAGAGCCCTATGGACCACGAAAATAAGCGCCGAAAAAAACTAGTTAGGTAGCAGTGGCCTACTCAGTAAAAACGTACAGAAGCTACAGGGTCACTGTTGTGTAGGAGTCGGGCGCACAAATGGAAGGAAGCCGACAGAGATAGACCTCACGACTAAGAGCGCTTAATGTCCTATCAGTTAATAAAATATAACCCTTCTGTCCATCAACAACGTACCAACATAAGAATGGTAAGCTCCTGACCCAAGTCCCGTTGAATTAACCCCACCGAACGAAAAACAACCGCAGAAGACGACCCAGTCTTAGACGGTGGTCCTTCTGTGACATTCTAGTATGTAGTTTCAAAAGAGCCTCACTTATTATGATAACACAATGTGGTAAAACTTCATTCTATGTAGCCATTCAGGTTAGGGTACATTTCTGAAGCCAAAGACCCGCTCCGAGCCACGGATTCATACTTACGTCAACAGGAACATTTCGTATTCCGTCAGATGCCGAGCCGCCAGTAGCCTGCTCTCAAAGGTAGATCTTGTGAGTGCAACAAGATCACTATATTCATATGACTGAAGGAGCGACGAGTGGGAAACGGTCTGGTTGTTGCGGTGGCACACGTTCCGGTGGAGGGCGTCTCAGAAGACAGAAAGACGGCTGCTTTAGAGTTGTTGCAGATAAGAGACCAGGTGATACGAATACCCAGGTTGTTTGACTGAGTCCAGAAGTCCATCTTGGTGACCGATGGGCAGTTGGAAAGCAACTTTTCCAGTTGTGATAAACGCCATTCGCTCCAAGACGGCGCACAATCCCGGCACAAGCGCCAACACCGTGTTGTTTGGAGGCCAAAAACTGCAAACCAGCCATGAACTCTGTCGGATCATTTGACAATCGGGTACCGGTGGACAACTTCAAGTCAAGGACGCCGTTCCTTGTGGAGTTAGCTTGATCCCGATCACGGCACTGTTTAGGCACGCGCATTAATCCATTTTCCAAATGATGCAAAACTATTCCAATCACTACCTCCAAAAGGTCTCAATTATGGTATCACTCTCGTAGCCAATCACCATACTCGTTCTAGTTATCAGTCTTCACTCTTCGTATACGGGAAATAAACCGGGGCTCCATACTCCATGATGGATGGGACAAAAGTAGCCAGCAGTTTCGGCAGCAAGGCCCACAACACACCGTAGCCTTGGTCGCCCAAGCAGCGCGTGTCTTAGTCCTAAGAGCGCTGAAATTAACGGCACCTACGTATAAAAAACCTCAGCCTCTCGTGGCAGCAACCGACCATCCACGGAATACGACGCTTCACTCAGTGTTCCGCAAATGGGTAGATGCTGACCATTGGTTGGGTTGGTCGGTAGTTCGACCTCCGCCGCCCAGTCTTCTGCCCTACTCAGTGTCCTGGAGTGATCTGTTGTCGTCTGCTCGGATGCAGTGCCGCAATTCCAGAACAGCCATAAATATCTGAGACAGATTGTCCACGCGGATGTTGCACGTTCAAGCACTGGTCACTGGGACACTCCATTGCCTGCTGGCAGTCGTTCTGAAGGCTGTCCGTTCACCGTAACCCCGTAGTGGCAGTCTCGCAGGAAGCCGGCTGTCCAGTATGTCGAGGACGGCATAAGATTACTTTCCTTTGGAAATCAAAGGGTGTTGTGGTGCACAGTGCCGAATGCTGTGCTAAAGTCTGTGAATACGGCATCCACCTGATGACCTGACCCGTCACGAAGAGACTGGACCTTACCGTGGTGTGGCGGTTTGCGCACCTCAGCGACCCATTGAGCTATACTGGGGGGTGTCCCGCGACACTCGCAGAGTCTCTCATACCAGGTTGGTCAATGGGTAGAGGTCTGACGAACACAGTCTC
>SJOL01007384.1:1803925-1874460 GCA_004794785.1 Opisthorchis felineus
ACCTGAGGTTGTTCGACCGTTACACAACCGAACATTCGTAAACCATATGTTAAAGGACGGAACAGCTTTGGTCGATCCAAAAACAACTGCGCCTTCCACATCACAAACGAGAGATTCGGCTGGGTTCCAGACGAGTCTCTCGCAAAACCAAATTTGTTTGCAAATGAGTGCATTTCGCTAAATGCGCCTTCCCCTCTTCGAAGACTAGAAGGATGTCGTGTACATGTTACAGATCGACAAGGTTTGTCAACAGGTAAATGGACACCACGCATTTGAAGACATTCCAGCGTTCGCCCAACTATCACGACGCCCACGAAATTAAATAGGAATAGAGAGTGGTCATTCCTGCAGGACACTACTTTGAGTACGGAAGCCTCTGGAGAGCTCTCCGAACACTCTAATCTACCCAGAAGTTTTAGAATACAAAGAACATATTGCGTTCATGGACTTCTGGGGCATTCGTTGCCGAGCAAGTGTGTCAAAGAGAATACACCGGTCAACTGAGTCAAATGTGCCTTGGAAATTCCAGAATACCGAAATTATGGCCCGTTCTAGCGCCTAATAGTGTGAACACTTTGTGCAGGAAACCCCCACCAAGTGGGGATCCCGCTTGCTGCTCTCAGGTCAATGCTTCACAGGCCACCATAAGGCAACGAAAGACAAGTGACACAAAGACTCTTGTTACGACAGGAGTTGAACTGGTTTCCCCGTGCTTGTCGCATTCATTACGGAACCCTTCTTTAGAAAAGGGTACTATCGCCGATTTTCCCCAGTTATCTGGGTGAGTTTCCTATACCCGAATGGAGGCAGGTAGATCGGACAAGCACTGATTGAGGAACTCACTCCCATCCTTGGACAATGTAGGTGGGTCATCAAGACCAGGGACTCAGTAGCGTTTGAAAGAACATACGCAGTAAGAACCCCCGAAACCATAAGGAGTTCAAGGCTCACCATCCTGGGTTCTACTGCAGTTCGAGGGTCCAACTGAGTGGCATCAGGTGGCGAGGAGGATCCGGATGTCGCTGTTGCTTTTCTTCACCGTCATCAACTAGGATTTCGGTCACTTCCATTACCTGTCATAATTCTGGATGGTCACGTATGCAGCAGCTATTACGGGAGTAAAAAATTAATGGTCTTTGTATGTATCCTTAGTAGTTTTGGAAATCATCATTTTTCCCACGCAGCCAAAAGTTTGGAGGCCCGCGGTGTTAGGACGTGGGAGACAGTCCAGTACTACTTAGTTACCCACTGCACCCATATTTTCGTCACAGGCGGATTGGGGTGAGGTCGCCTCCAGTCAAATTTACAATACACCGAATCGCTCTATCGGAAAGTGAAAAATCACCGAGGATTTGACTATTTTCAGCCACACGATTATGCAGAAAGCCTAAATAACCAGCTTACATCCGCATCAGGCCTTCGCTCTTTTACTCCAAGAATAGAGTGCAAAGCAGCAACATTATACAGAGTGGAGGCTTCCTCTAAGCGAATATCCTGCGCCTCTATGGTACCTCCGGTGAAAGCATCACACCTGAATGGGGCAAGAGTATTAAGGAAATTCCGGCCTACCAGCTCCACAAAACCGCTGTCCCCTCGTCGGTGGAAAACTGAAATCTTCCCTTTAGAAGTTGCAACTGTGCGTAGTATCGTTTCACCTTGGAAAGACCGGCATAATCAATTGAAGGATCAGTCGCCGCCTGAAAGTGACAGTAAATGTCTCTCGGGTGTTTATATGGATTCGTACTTTTCTCGCGGCAAGAAAATCGTTCAGCTCTTTTTTATAGAGATCGGGAGATGTGTGATAATGCCGCTCTATATCCTGAAACAGGCTGAAAAAGGAACTAGTGAAATACCCTCCGCATAGGCCCCAAATCTGGAAGGCCATTAGGCTTTTTCAATGGGAGGCCGAACAGTGATATCCTCGGCAAGGTATCCATATCATACACTTCTACTCGTAAGCTAGCCTACACGAAAACCCCGAGAACGCCCAGGCATGGAAGCCAGCGCACAACCAAACGAAACCGAGGAACCTGATTGGTGGGTTCAACACAGATTCACGGATTGAAACACAGGAATGAGGCTTTCGCCCATGCTTCCCGGGTCGAGTTGGTTCTCGTCGTTCAGCGGCTTCTGTTCACCTGAAAGATGCAAGCGAAAAAAGGGTGCATCACTGCTCTTTAAGTTCTCAGCGCATGTCAGGTATCTGCCCAGTTTGCGGACCCAACTAAAAAGGCGTCTAAAAGTGCTTTGAACTGGGGAATAGATGCAGCGCGAACAACCGTCGGAGGGAGGTTATACCACGCATAGACTACCAAAAATGAGAAAAAAATTGCCTGATAAAAGTGTGCACCCTGAACTTGAAAATCGTCTTACCATGTCCAGCTAGAAGGCCGTTGACGTAGATCGGAAATAGAAATGGTCCCAAAATACAGCCTTCAGGAATCCCAATGGAGATCGGCCCCAAAGAAGAGTAGGCCACCTTCACTCGGAAAGTTCTGTCTGATAGGAACGCATTAGTCCCGCGTACAATTCCATAAGACTCGTTTTTGTGGGACTCGAGAAGTCAAAAAATATGGCTTCTCTTGAGCGTCCTTTGTCCTTAACTTGGGTTAGGCTGTATGTTAATACGAGCATGTTTGTCTCGCAAGAACGGTTTGGGAGGAATCCGTGTTGCTCTGGGTATATCAAGTTGGTGGTGGTGAGGTGGTCTAGGATGGCCCACCTTGCACGGTACGCTAGTGAGGCTAATGGGCCTGTATCCACTGGTTAGAACACGAGCTAGAATAGGCATTGTCCCAGGAAATTCGGCAAACTGACCGCTCCCGATTCGTTGCATCATACCCGCTCAGATTTTTTCCCAAAGTTCCCAAATTTCATCTTGCTTTTGACTACCTCTAGACAGTTCTGCTCCCACTTTGACGCCAATAATATGTTCATCTTTAATTTGGAGAAGACAGCTTTATCCGCTCACAGAGCCAGGTGATCGAACTTTCTACTTATGCGTTGGTTTCATCAATGGCAACGCCGTTAGCCTTGTAAAAGATTCAGCAGGTTCAGTTGGAAGCCGGAGGCTTATGGGCTCGAATCTGTTGATGTGGTAGTCGCTCAGATCAATGCAGGTGGACCAGAATGCAACGGGCCAAGTTCGCCAACCGAGTTTCTGTGCCTGAGGGTTAGGGCGATGCAAGAAGCTGTAAACAAGCGAGCGTAAAATTCAATTACTTGTGCAAGTTTGGACATGTGCACTTGTGTGCCAAGAGGATACGATCTGATGGAGGTCGGGATGGGAGTGCATGGCTGGTTCCTGGTGGGGGGAAGAACACAACAGGGAGCACTTTATCAACATGTGGGCCGTGAGAAGACAGATTACGAAAGTTTGCGAGGAAAAGGAGACTCACATGTGTAGGTAACGAAACATGAAGAGTGGAACGGCTCTTAGGGTATTTTACGCATACTTTGGTGGCCAGCTAATTCGGTCTTCTGCAAAATAAGTATACGTGAGAGAGAAGCTCAAACATTTCAGGAGTATATGATGAAAGTATTTTTTGATTCGGCGCTTTCCGACACGTATCTACGCGAACCCTTCACTTCCGACGCTGACACGCGCAGCGACGTAACGCCTTCCCGGTTAATTCAACGTAGCTTCTTTGGAGGCTGCGTGACAGACCCTCGTGTAAAATGTCCATTTGTCCCTTCTGCTGGATTTTTCCGCCGTATCTGGTTACTTTCAGCGATATACGTCGCTACGCCAACGAAGTATGGTTCACAATTTACCGGGGGATACTTCATGTACATATTGCAAACACCAGACCGCTGCATGCGACAACCGCTGCGTACCGTTCACGGGCGGGCGGCTGAAAACGCAACCAGCTGAGTGCAGTGGTCGCCATATGTTTATAGGATACCTTGCCCATGGAGCTCGTCATCCATGTCCTCCCCAATTATGACATGTATTCACTGAGCACCGAACTTTTACCTGGTAGATCTTTGTGTTAATTCCGCGATCACTTTTCAAAAGCCAGCGATACTATATGTTGTAGTGCATCATAGGTCAAAAAGCAATCCCTCTGAATGCACCATATACACTTCGGCACACACACCAGATTTCCGCCCAACCGAGCTACACACTCCGTTCCACGTATTCGTTTATATTGATGGAGCACAGTGACCGCTTGTGTGGCACCACAAAGGCGTTCTTTGCTTTCCACAGTGCAACGTCTTCACATAATCGAACACTGCTGGAAGCGTGATCTGGTTGGCACTGATCTTCTAAAGGAGTCGGGCGGACGAACACCGCGGCGCCCGTTCTGTGTTCAACGACAACTATGGAAACGAATGCCTCCGGGACTGCCGTGCATATATCCTATATAAAGCCACCTCATCTGACCACCCCTCATGCCCAAATACTTCATATTGCCCGATCGGGTCCCGAGATGTAATCAAGAATATGCAGGTACTGGACTGGTAACATAGAACGTATTAAAGGTGACCAAAGAAAACCAGCAATGGTGAAACATTTTGAAAAAGCCGAAGGTCTTGCAGATCTGTCTTCAACCCTACCGACATGCTCCGGGGAAATTGCTTTTCTTTCTTACGCGTCCTCGAATTCTTCTCTTTCAGCTCGACCCAACACAAATAGGCGTACCTTGCGTAGGACTAACCCTAAGTTGCGGGCATCGGCTACTATGATCTTCCAGAAGAAGCTAGAACAGTGATATGTACAAAACAGCAAAAAGCGTCGAAAACCGTCCGGATGTAACTCCTACCTTGTCTTCCCCATAAAGTCTACTTTGAAATAGGACATCTTTGATTTTTCAAGTCCCGATCATCACTTCAACTCCTGGGTAGAACTCTCCAAGGCTAACAAAGCATCCGCCTTCTCCTACTGACAGACCGTAGTCGCCGGGTAAACCATGGGTCGTCTAAAACCGTGGATAATAATTGGCAGCAACAATTCTTCGTTGCGCTGATGGAAGTGGCCCCCCTACACTCTTTCTACTGGGGACTGTACAGCGGTCAGGAACTTCTCTTCCGTGCTGCCAAATTTAGCTGTGTAAAATCGCAACCAAGTGGCCTATTGTGCAAGCAAAATAGGCAACAAAATGCGTGTTAGTGCGTTTCAGAAGTGGATACTCTTGATTTGTTCGAATCAGCCTCCTTCAACCCATGCGCGCATGGCCCACGGACTGCTGACCTTTATATGCTCCACGCAGTCACGCCTCCACAGCCACTTCATTGTGCGTCTTTTGCGTCCAAGAGAATATATCCTATCCACCTGACTTTTTGCCCCAGCACTTTTCCATGGTCACGTCATTGGCTTGCCGGACATTGTTATTGTGTCTCCACGTCACCGAAAGCCAAAGCGTGCAATTGCTTTGACAGTGGCTGGAAAAATTGAAGTTGGGACTGAGTTTTTGAAGGTCTTTGGGTGAATAAAAGTCATCACAAAATGCAGCGCTGTTTCAGCTGAAACGGCTTCAAACAAGGAAGCCAATCCTAGCACAAAAGATTTGGAAGCAATGAAACTATTTTTGTGAGGGATCCACCTAGTTACATTTTGCCTCGAAGTTTTGTGTTGACCAAAAAATACTCATGGTCAAATGGTGCTCTACTACGTTTTTGGCAATTGTTTTTCTTATTGAAAACCAAAATCCCCACGAAGTTGCTCGTCCTGTAGCTTTATTCGAATATACGGTAGGACGCGTTGGCTCGCCACTGAAAAAGCTGCTAAGTCATCAAGTACGACCTTGCCCTCTTTTCCTAACTCCTAACCCGAAACCAACCAAACTCGAGCATCTTTTCATTCTTCTGGCGGTCAATGGTGGGTATAAACTTGCTATCAGGCAAAACTGCTCTGTTCGCATGTTTATTGTGTTCATTTACACTGAACCCAACTGGCGTCCCCGAAAGAGATTTCCGGAGGACTTACGAGACCTAGCCTGACTTATTCAATAATGGATTCACGTGGCGATGATGCCGACGTCTTGCAGTGGCAAAGCGTTTACCTCGACAACTCTCTTTAAAATTCCGCTTTGCTTTTCCCTTCCAAACTGCGGACCAATGTGATGTTACACAGAAGTACCCTCAAAGGCAGTGAGCGTATGGTTCTACACCATGTTATGCTACGTCATAAATAGTTCATTCACCCCGGGTTGCCGCAGGCCTGCCGGTGCAGGCTGTAGGTATCCCGTCACCCACGTACTTGACGAGACATTTCAAACACAGTCACCCACTTGACCACAAAGCACGCCACACAATCGTGGAACAATTAACCTTTGACTGTCTATACCGTCCGGTAAGAGTCGAAACAAGCAATGTACACGCACACTCCGCAAACGTGCCTACATATGAGAAAACCGAACAATGTTCAGACAACAACAACACTACACACGTCACCCAACTTGAAGTTTAGCCACGCGCAATCCATGGACACCCCTCTCTTCACATTGAACACAATAAGCGGGCATGCGACTCAGATCGCCATACCCACACGTGCGCGCACACTGGACGGGGAGTCAACCAAGTTCCACAAATCTCCACGAACAACTACGGAACAAGTGTAGCAGCTACACTGCAGAGTTAACACGTCTCACGTCCGAAACTTCAGTCGAGGAGTCTTAACAGCTGTCCTCAAACGATAAGCCACCTTTTTGTTTATTTCACTCTGCGCATTGTATTTACATTTATCAAGGTGCACCTACCTATTATGATCATCATCTATTTCATAAAACAGACATTTATTTGTGCTTGTCACCTCCTGATAATTAAGTTAATTTCGTTAAAACCAGAGTGCCAATTAGGCAAGTCCACTAAACTAGTGCCTGCGTTGCAATATTAGCACGGTTGATCCAGGCAACCATTAATTCACCTGGTCATGGTTTACTTTTTTTCATGTCAGTCCAACGTTGGCCACGTATATGAATATCGCATTATCCAGTCAACATCGAATTGCTTTTGAATTTCTTTTAATAACAATAATAATAATAATAATGTTTATTCCCAACTGGTGGGTTGCATGCCGTCACGCATGATCATAATGTTACAGCCAGAACAAAAGCATGACTGGCGGGGTTTGTGGCTACAGAGGATTGCGCGGAAAAGGGATAGTGTCACAAACGGTGGGCATTATCCGATGTAGAAGTTAGAATTTGAAGGTGGCGGACAAAAACAAAACGAGGGAGGACTGAACAAGAGGCATCACGCCTGATACATGATGAGAAAACTGCAAAGTGCGGGAAATGAGGAACCAGAACAACGGTTCTGGTGAACGAGCAGATTTGGTGTAATCCAGCCGGTCAATTTGAACTAAAACCTAAAACCACCCCTGGATCTCCGTGGCCTTGGACTGTTGGGCTTATGGCCAGGGTCGCGAAAAGCTTAAGTGGGGGTGATGAAGCGGAGGGAGTTGCGATACGGGTAACTGGTAACAGGAATTTCAGAATCGTGGTGTACAGTGAAACTGTGGAGACTCACTGGTGTCGCTGGTATAGTGAAGTCGAGTGTAAAAGTTCCTTGGAAGAGTGAGTTAGTGACAACACACAAGCCGGAACGCGATCTGTACAGAAAATTATTGACATTGTGGAGGGCACTGAAGGCCCATCGAAATGGTTAAATCCGAACGAAAGGTTCAACAGATTGGAATGAAAGCGTTCTGGAGGTGGCTAGGACTAGGTGAAGAGTTTGTTCCTATTTGGAGTCAATTGAACGAGTAGGCGAGGGGTACGGTCAAGAGTAGGATGGGAATAGTTGTGGGTGTGCTATCAAACTGGATGTGGCAGTGCCGTGCCATCATTGGCATGACATACTTCGGTTTTTGGGCAGCCTCGTAACGGACGTCATATTTAAGGTCGTTGGGCTTGGGTGTGCAATTCTTTAAGCAGCTGCGTTGTTTTTCTCAGGTTGACCAAGGAAGTCCGCAGAGGCAGGACGAAACCGATGTAAGATCGCAGGTATTTTTTGTCCGATTAAAGATATCTGCGGACGCAGGTCACAGGCCAGGTGGAGTGGATAACCGCCAAGCACGGCGTTCAAACCAGCTATTGCCGAAGGTCGAAGCTTCGGAAGACGAGGGAATGGGAAGAGATCAGTAAATCCATCACACAGGATAATGCGCATCAATAGAGAGGGAAAAACTTTACGTTTACCACAATTAGGGTGGTGACAACAAGTGATTAAATGGGACAGGATAGGGGGGATTTGTGCTCAGTAGACTAGCAATCAAGCACGGGTTGAGCTTGCTAATATATGATAGTAAAGTATAAGAGATCTAAAGCAAACCGATATAAGCACGCAGAGAGGTGGTGTGGTTGTGGAAATCAAAACGTATAAGAACTGACGGGGGTGCACTTCCAAGATGATGGACCAGTTTATCTGGAATTTATTACTTGATTTGGACAGTAACATAACCTAGAAGAGAACGTGAATGTAAGGGAAATGGTCACCAGTCCCCGAAGCACTGCTCTCAGCCTCAATTAACAAGCGGTGCATGGCGAAAAATAGACTTTGGGCACTAGTCTTGTAGGCTTGCAGTGGACGGTTAGGAATCTAATATATGTTTATGTATATAATAGGTTTATTTCCAGCTTCTAGGGGACATGCCTATTGAGGCATGATCGGGTCGTTACAATCTGGACGCGGCAGGCAACAACACAATGGGGAGGAAGGTACAGCCAACGAGACATGCTTATTGTTGAGGTTCCCGATACGGAACTTCGAGTGACGCGTAGGATCGACAATCCCGAATATCAAAAGGAAGAAGTGGGTTCGAAATTCTACGGTACTACTTACATAAGGGTAAGCAAATGCGTACAACAAACCTCAATTGTTCACGTTCGTAGCGTCAACAAGTGCACAGGTCTGTCACTAACCGGCACAGTGCAGTGTCAACGTCCGCACACCAAACAACGGCGAGCGGAGTGATGGCTCAGTAGTGTGGGTTGCGGTCGTTCCTTCCGACGACAGTCTCGGGACTCTCATTGGCCGTGCGATCACACGGAGCAAGTCAGGGCAGGCTCAGCAAACGGGATACGAACGCGCATGGGTAAGTACGTCAGCTGCGCACATTCACACACACAGACACACATGCCAACACACAAGTGTCAGACGGGATGGCCTCTGCGGCAAGGTGAGTGGCGGGTACGGATAAGCAAAACAACTGGAGATAAAAAGTACATAGGCGGAGTAAGCAAATGAATGGGGGAATTATCATAAGGTCAAGTTAGATTCAACACTTATTATGTCAAAATCCACCGTAGTTGTGGGAACCGAAATAAAACTAGGACAATGGGCATGAGGTACGACTAGTTCAAAGATGAAGCCGGCTAACATGAACTAAACTGGTATTCAGGAAATAATGAGGAATTTGCATTTTATACGTATATGATCGCTCCAGAGAACAAGAGGGAAGAACGTGTATGTTTTGTCTGGATGTTGAAGTTGACTTGGGGTGGTGCAGCTCAACTAACACGAAGTTGGCAACTCCTTGCGCGTGGATGTTAGCCTTGAGCCCCTCACGGTACCTTCGAACTATCCCATGCATATTTTTTATGAATCAAGCCAAAGGACAGTTGTCACTCGATTGTATTCCTTGGTGTTGCCATACAAGTGACAACCGGGACAAGTCCAATCCAGCTACAGCAAACAACAACGGTGCTCTTTTACGGTTTTCCTGGATTAAAGGCCAAGCTCTACTATCACATGCATCATAAAGACCGTATGGACCGTATGGATACAAAATTGACGTCAATCATGCTTGCTTTCATTGCGTAGGTAGGTTTCGTAACGCCGAAGCAACCACGTTGTGCAATAGTCCAAACTTGGACACCAAAGATGCTGAGCGATTTTGAGGGCGTAAGGCTCTATAATAAGACAACACTAGTTGATTCTATAGCTTTATTAAAATAACCAAGCGAACCTACAAAAGTTCACCAAGTCTCTCGGTTTGCGATGGCCCAACCAGTGACGCAAAAACTAGAGACTACCTTGAAACTACTGATGCCCACGTTGAGTTAGGAAACGAGCAAATTGTGTGCACCGCCTTAAATGAGGAACCGTTATATACCACAATCAACTTACATGTTACACCTGAACAACGTTCGATACTGGGGGATGAAAAACAGCACGTTGGCCGACCTACTTGTCCTGGACCGTGCGCGGGCCCCTTTGGTGTCGATAAATGAGCCAATGTCTGCAGGATAGTAGGCCGCGGTTTGCCGCGACTCAAAGGCGAATAAGTTGGCATAAAAATAGAATTTGTGGAATATTCCAGGAGGCACACGAGCTATAGCTGTTGAGTGAAAATATATTCTTTAGTCAGCTTCGAATAGGTAGAAAGAAATTTCAAAGAGAGTAATTCCCGACAAACCAGTAGCACTCTACGGACGTACAAGAGCAGTAGAACGTAAAGAGCATACACTAAAATGAAAGTAGACATAGATAAAGCTAATTGGAGCAAACCAAGAAGGGCGCCTACCGTGCGTTGCCATTGCAAGTAGCATGGTCTTTGCTGCAGCTGCAGTATTTTGTTGACCCATGGTGTACGCTACTTTGACGAAAAGAGCGGGTGGTCACAAGACAGGCTGAATAATATCACATCTATCTCAAGGGATGTTTTTCAGGGACACATTCAGGATTGCGGAGACAACGTGTGATATTAACTGCCGAAGCGATACCGTTGATTTTCTTCCACGTTCAGCTGGCAAGTGAAGAACATTGTTCGCGTGGTGTACTTGTGACTTGTTCCTGCATGCGGTTATTTACTGTAAACAATAGAAAGCTCATCATAAAAGGCAACCGTGGTTGAGTTCAGTCCATGTAAAGTCCAGAATGACTGGTTTATTTTCCAACTTAAAGGGAGCTTACCAAATGGGGCATGATCGGGTCTTTACAGTTTGAACGAGGAGGGAAACAACAAAACGGGGAGGAAGGCAAAACCAATGAGGCGTGCTTATCACGTGATAAGTAATCGTAGATTGTGGAAAAAAAGCTGGAACAATAGGGCACACGGTAATAATAGTTCAATGATGAAGCCGGTTAACTTGGACTAAAACAGAAAAACCATTGTTGGCCGTGAGTGCCCTTGGGCGGCTGAGTAAATGGTCAGGGTCACGAAAGGCATAAACTGAGGTAAAAAATGGAGAAATTCGAAGTTGAGACAAACGGCAATTTTCGCCTCAAATTATGGTTCACACTGAAGCTGGGTAGACTCACTGGTATCGCCGTTGGAGGGAATTCAGGTGTAAAAAATAGCTTTTGGGGAGTTAGTGCTAATCAACAGGGCCAAATGAGCACTGCAAGTAGAATTGCTGAACTTGTGGAAGTGGCAAATGAAAATCGCAGGAGCGGGATGATTAGATCCAAAGTGTTCAGCGGGTTAGAACGAACCCGTCTCAGAGGTGGTTGTGGCCGGGTAGACAATTTGTTTGAATTATGTCAGCCGATCAAAATGTACTACACAGGTTAGGTCGATCTTGACTCTGCATTCCTGCCTATTTAGTTACTTATTCCCATACTTTTGTGCACCAACCTCCATGACGCCAGAAACTCCTAATTGGGCGGCATCCTTTCTTCCATGACTGATATAAGAGTCCCAATAGGATAGGCTAGAACTCTGACACCAAGCTTTGCACCTAGCAAGTCTTTGGAATACACGGCGAGGGCGGTCTTTGCAAACTTGGGGGCAGCAAATGTAAAAAGGGCAACCAAGTGGTCGAAAGTTGGGAGCATATCTGCTCTCCAAATAGATACTTACACTATACACCACCTGGCCTGCAAGCCGTTAGCAGGGCCCCACAAGCTTTCTAACAGGTGAGGAAAAATTTGCAGTATATGGTGTCTGCCAGTTTCATTGATTTATACGCAAGTATTGGAAATGTACAACCTTGCCTACTAGGCTTCGGCTCATGAGCTTTCTTTCTGTTTTCCATCCACAGAAATTGTCGTGAACACCTGCCCTCAGAGAACCACTGTCCCCTGGCGCTTCCATAGCGTGCATACTGCAAATATGACGCATTCCCCAGTTAACCACAGCAAAGGAACATCCAAAAGTTTTTCTCGGGGAACGACTGTGTGACAGAGAGTCAGAAGAAAGCCCCAACAAACACACTCTGCCGCGGCAGGGGCTAAACAAGCTTTATATTGGACGGCTCAAGTCTAAGAATAGAAAATGGCGTCCCTAGCTCCTGGTCTGTTTCTCATTTGTGAACATCACCTTCTTGAAAATCAAGGACGGCCTTGTACTCTATCCGGTAACCTGCCAAAGGCGAGGACGCAAATGCCAGCTTATGAGTAATACATGCTGACGAAAAAGCCAGAACTATTAAATATCCTTGTGCTATTCTAAATCCAAAAATTTATAACAAAATACGCCGGGTACAGACGGCGACGTTATGAGCGATGGCAAAATTGCTGTCGCGCCTAGATAACCTGAGCCATAATTGAGCCTACCCTCTGGATCAGAAGAAGCCCCAAAATGACGTGTTTGGGCACGCATTAGAGTTTGTACAGCAGTAGTTTCTTGGCGGAACCTAAACATTTTGGGTCAGGCAAGTCAAACTTGCCTGGCTAGTGGTGGTAGAGAGGAAGGGTTGCTGCATGTTAAAAGTGTGCTTCTCAAAGAGCTTGTAGGTGATCAGGTGTCGCCCGAGCTAACTTAACGCACGATTGTTGAAGCAATGCATGCTACCGACGGCTGGCTACTTAGTCCAGCCGGGTGAAATGTGTGTCAGCACATAATTCCGGGCTGAGAGTTGCCTAATTGTGCAAAGTCTACAGCCTCCGGAAAAAGGCGTCAATGGCATCCCAGCAGCAAGACGGTCCTTAATTGTACAAACATACTGAAATTGAAATTGATGTTGTGTAGGATCCGTCGGTCAAGGAAACAACTTTTGCGATTCTGACTGTCTTACCGCTTTTTAAGGTCCGGGCAAATTATCAGGAAGATCAAGAAAGGCGTCGTGATAGTGAAGAAGAGTAGGCTGGTGAATCACCAGGTTCCTGGAGCTATCGGAATAGAACAACATCCAGAATGTTGTTCCTGGTGGAAAGGCGAGGACTCTTTAGGACTAAACACAGGTACCTAAGATAAGAAACGCACTCGGCTGAGACACCATCCTACTCTGACTTCAACACTAGAGGTGGTTGCAGTACAGGCCGGCAGACAACCCGCTCGCATTGTTGATGACCATATCCCTTTAGAGCTCCATACCATCTCTTCCATAATCTCTTCACGGCGGGTCAATAATGTAACCAGAGGAACCATCCGGTACCTTTACCAATCTCTAAGAAATGAAGAAGATAGTCCTGATTTTCCCTACTAAGCCGTGACTTACTCCCGATATCGCCGGCGCAGTTTGCACTCGTACGGACTGCTGCCAGGTTGAGTGTGTGGGACCATCTACACTTTAGGAAATCTCTACCGCCATCACTGCTATATTCCTGGAGCGAGATTTCCTGGTGCCGTTTAGCGGTGGGCTCACCAGGCATGCCACTAAGCAGAGCAAGGTTATAGATTATAACCCAAAGCAAATCATCCTGACGAACTACCGGCGACCTACTATCCACCACGCTGTACAGATTCATGCCGAACTGCCCCTGCTTCACAAACACTGTTTATGGACAGCTAAACCAAGGTGTACGACAAGGCACTTAACTTAAATACAATTTTCTTTCACTTTGCAAGTGACTTTAACCGCGATTTCAGCACTAGTTCTCTCCAAGAGCTCAAAACTTGGCCATCCTTAGGCTATTACTGTGACGGGTCGCGGGTTTCCTTGAAGCCGGAACCCGGCACAGCTTGTTAATTTCCCTCTTTGATGGTAAAAGTGGAAGTCCCACAGTTTCGATTTTTGGCTAGCAAGGGACAATACCACTCAACAAACTGCCAGACGACTGGCGAAAAAACCACCTGCAAAGGATTAAGAAATTTAATGTATCCAGAAAGCTTAAAACATGCAGAGGGAGAAGAATGCGCATACACTTCTTGGACTGATACGAGTGACAGGCTGAAGGAAGGTTTCAGAGAACGAAACCACTGCCGACAACAATGACTCGCTAACCTGTGAATTTGGAGAACGCGCAAATCTTTGAGTTGAACAGTTTTAGGGCCAATTCAACTGGTAATCCGCGGTCACTCAGTGGGATCTTCAACTAGCAACGCTGCCCTAAGTTTGGAAGCCTTGACGATTTCATAAATAAGCGAATTGCTTTTTCCCATCAAACGCCACCGAGCTGCTGCTTCCACGAGCTTTGTCTAACTTATTTGCCTCTCTCGGAAGAATAAAGCCGCCCCAAATAACTAGATTGTGTCGGTAATAGTGAATGTTTATGAAAAGGACACTCGCAGTGAGTTTGAAAATCACAGATGAATGAGTTTGACCGGCGTTGCAACCAGACTCTGCGTTCCACGAATGCACGTGAAGATGCAATTCGAGAACGTCATGCAGGTGTCGGGCAAGGGAAGGGCTGCGTGGATTGCGTCCTAAGACTTGCGTAAGTGTTAGGGAAAAGGCATCCCGATATCTGCAGTCCCATAATTTCAAGTCTGTTATCTATTCCGTCGACCCATGAGTCCTTCTTAACATGCTTGCGCAACACTGTATGCTCAGAAATTTTGTGATTATCATGCACTGCGTGTATGAATGTACTTGTGAGCGTGTGAAAATGTATAAGAAGCCTCCAAACGCTTCGTTTAAAGCACAAAAGTCCGACTAAATGCCAACTCTATTTTTGTTTATTTCACCATTGATGATGGCGCTTCTGATAGCACACCTGCAAAAATTGTATTCCTAAACTCGACCTTCACCTCTGGCTCGCTCGAGCCTGTAAATGCAACTACGAGGAAATTTCTTACCCGGCCCCAACCGTCTCCGAGACGAGTTTGCTCTAACCCACCGAACCTCTTGTTCAGATTTAACCGAATGGTTTTTTGCTGAAATATCAGTTTGCCCCTTCCAAAAGTTCAACGATTTCATTTACAATGTTCTTTCGGCCCTATCCA
The DNA here is from genome assembly GCA_004794785.1 of Opisthorchis felineus. Taxonomy (NCBI): domain Eukaryota; kingdom Metazoa; phylum Platyhelminthes; class Trematoda; order Opisthorchiida; family Opisthorchiidae; genus Opisthorchis; species Opisthorchis felineus. Next base: position 1,818,921 of record SJOL01007384.1, read on the forward strand.
TTAGCACTATCTCCCCACCGGAAGTATTCTCTACATCCGACTTTTCTACAACAGCGATACCAGTGAGTCTCCTCAGTTCCAATGTTAACTATAGTTTTGAGACAAAACTTGCCCTTTGAATTGTTCCACCTCCATCTCCAGTTTTGCTTGAACATGGTCCGGCCAACAAGTTTTCACCGTTGATCCAGCTAACACATGCTGAGGACATAGTATAAATGTTTTCAAGCTCAGAGTGCGCACGTTTTTAGGCAACCTTTTTCCTCATGCCTAGAATAACCTTCCTCCTACGGTTGTCCACGCTCCATCTGGAGACTTTTGCGGACACATTGTGCGCCTAGCAGGAAGCCATTGACTCAGGGCATACGTCCTCTGCTGACAAGCACGGCAAGCCGGATATCCGCGTATGTGAGAGTAAACACCAGGTTTATTGATCGTATTCCGATGATGGTAGTAAAAACTTGCTGCCATCAGTTTTTATCGATAAATCGGAGCATGGGTGCAATGGTGATGCTATTTCTTTTCTCGCCATAGTCATCAGCCCGCGAGCTCCTAAAAGGCGTTCCTCTAGCATTTTCTAATTATCCACTCTTTTTGTTCATTCTCTGTAGATTTGGCAACCCTACAGGCTCTGAGGTTGATAGTTTCTAGTTACTGGGGCCTCAACCGTCCTGAAGAATGCCTCAGTGATATGTGGAACGTACGTTGAAGTTCTTTATGGCCACCTAACTTATATCAGTAGGCTCACATGTGAAACGCTTTCAGCCGTGTGGAATCCGCAACCACGTAGCTTCACGCCGCTCTTCAGGTTTGCTTCGCATACCATGTGTCTCATGTTCTAGGACGAACTCTTCAAATAACAAGACAAGTAAAACTTCACAAGACCTCGCAGATCTTATTCTCGGTGAGTTAATTATATGGTCTTAGCAATATTATGGAGAATTTGGAGCTTAAGTATCCACTGCTTGAGAAGCTGCATATGATGCTAGATGTTCTAGCATGTGAGCAGTTTGAAGCTGAACAATGAGCCCCTCCGGCGTTCGCAGTTCAAGAATGAACTAAACAGGCATGAAGAAGTCTTCAGAGATGGTCACCGGCATGCAGACTCCGTGCGTGTTTGTCTGAGTCACGGTAAACGATTTTGCAGAGGTGAAAAGGTGGCTCGTGCAGGACGCCAGCGATGTCCAGGAGTATGTTACGAAAATATACGCACTTTGGCTCCAACACTTGTCGTACTTCTGAAGTGGCGAGGAATAAATGGAAAAGGATCCTTTGGTGCAGCCAGGCTGGCCCAAGGTTTTGTGTGTAAGTAGTTAGTCATTATGTTATGCTTGGTTAATCTAAACAACTGGTTAGGTGAACTTCCCGCTCTATTTTTTCATGAAATACACGTCAACGGAGAACCTTTTCGCTAGGAACGTACGACGGATAAAGGGAATCGTTCACAGTGGCTGGAAAACGAAAGACAAGTTTTGAAGGCGATTGCGGAGGGCCACCAGCATTGACCGAATATAGATACTGTGTAAACGTTTTGTACCTTTTTTTGTGTCACTGCTTGTACGTCAGAACACTTACTTCTATCCTGGCAAGTAATATGCTGAGTAAAGGCATTAGGACGGTTAGGTAATCACGGCAATGGAGCATAGTGTTTAGGTAGCTTCCGAATCCTACTAGGGAAAGCAATAAATGCTTACAATAGGATGAATTCGTGCATTGCATAATTTTCGCTAAGTGCGGAAAGGTTTCAGATATTCAGGTATCGAGTTTGGACTTTTCTGCACCCCGGTTGAGGAAACGTCTGCACTAATTTTGCGTCCGGGTGAGGACTGGGACCAGAATTTTTTCATTTCCACAGTGGGTCTGCACCCAGGTGCAGGAATCCATGGACTGGGTGCATAAATTTTCGTACCCCGATGCAGATCTGTTACGGAAATTTCTGCACCGTTGCCAACTGGGTACACACGCTAGGCGAGATATACCCTGTTATAAAGACCATCGGCTTACTGCGATATCCCGGTAACAGGCGGACGGTATTCGCTCCAAGACTCTTAAGCCATATTCTATCCGTTGGGTAATTACTAGGATCGTTGTATACCGTTTGGTCTCTAATTACTGCACAGAAAGCGGCATGCTATTGCACTTGTACTACCATTTAGACTAACAGTCCTATAGTGTAACAGTTGAGAGTTGTTGAAGGCTTCACCCCCGACAATTTTTGCAATGAATACTCAGTGACTTCAGATTCGTAGCTGTTGTACATTTCTGCTACTTTTAAACTTCCCATTGTTAGCAGGTTATGCGGAACGTGTAACAAATTGTATAGCACCGCATTTTGTTCAAAACCAGATTCGTTTTTCATTCGTGTAGATTCTTTCGCCGTCCTAGCCATCTACTAAATTACTACTTCATTTACCTCGAGCGTTTTACGCACGAGTATAACCTACACGCAGGAAACTTTTTGTCAGTTTCTGGTTCTTTGTCGCTGGGCACGCACGGATTCACAAACAAACCCAGTTTATCACAGGGTGTTCCTCGCTCAAATTATAGGTGACCCACAACAAATATGGCTAAAGTGGGTGACCACCTAATTCAGAACGCAGTATGTAGTGTTACACTTGTCTGTCTTGGTGGGGCTTGAAGTGTACGGGTTTAAAGAATAATAAGATAGACCAACTTTTTAGCACTTCTGACCCCTTTGCCCCGGTTGTTCATACATAACGGGTGCTATTCTTTCCACAAATGACGGGACACCTGCTAACATAAAACCAATTCCTCACTTCCATGTCGTATAAATGAGTGCAACCATTATATTTCATTTATAACCGAAAAAAATTGGTGTTTTCTTTGAAGCGTTGTAAGGAGGAAACACAAAAAGCGTAACGACTTAGACGAAAATGGACAATAAACTTTACTGTCCAAAAGAGTATCTGGGGATTCCTATACCAGATCCGCTGTCCTAACAGAAGAAATCCAGACATATGACACTGCGGATGGGATCGCCATGGCACCAGTAGTGGACACGTGCATAAGTGAATTGAGAGTAACCACGATAAAAAACCTGCAGAATTCGTCCTTGGTGCTGTTCCAGCAAAAGCATAATACGAATCCCTTCACATTAAATGGATGCTGGAAGAAGATCCTGCAGCGGTCCCGAGGTGTCCATAAGGTCCTCTCAAATATCAGGCACAGCTTCTACTCAACCCTGTTAGACACGATACCTAAAGTCACTGACGCCCGTGTTGTTTCAAATCTTCCAAAAATGAAACAACCAACATACATGGAATACTTGTCAGTTAAGTTCACGTACACAGTACAAGCCGAAGGATGGCTTGGCTCAGGTGTGCTGAGACATACAGACAAATACATTGACTGACCAGTCACAAATGTTGAATTCGTCAACAAACCAGAACAAAGCCACAAAAAGTGGCAGAGCGAAACATCTGACTGCTGATTCCGCTTCAGTGCCTAGTGCTGGAAAAAGACTCACCGGTAAGAAACACAACAGCTTTATTACCAACAAGCGAGTGCATGCGAGTGCAACATTTACAAGGGACCTCACGCTATTTGACTTTTACTTTCACCGATCCAAGCTGTTGCTGGATTGATTGAATGCTTGATTGGCCTGGATGCTTGACGGCTCCCCTATTGAGATTTTGGTGTGGTTTTAGGGTCTCAGTACGTTCCGGGCTTTCCGGGGCTATGGAGAATCTTTATTTCCCTCAGCTTATTTATCGGTCTGAGCCTCACAATCTAGCGTTCACGTCAAAGCAACTACCAAGGGTGCACAAGGTATATTATCTCCCAAAACCGAGTCAACAACATTTGCACAGCGCCTCATATATATAGTGTAAGCGGTGACAACTTTCTGGAAATTCTGACGCCTTCTGGATGCGCCATTGGCAATCGGCATTCTGCCAATACTGGGTCATGATTGGCTTTCGACCAGTCAGATTTCGGCTTGATGCTGGACTAGTGATGGTGCGTCACACCGGTTGAAGTAAGGTCTCAGTTCATCTTTTGGGCAGGTACGCGGTCAATGAATGCGGTGGTGCTTAATGACTTGCTGCAGCAAAGGGTCTCGGTCTGCAGCCTGGCGGACCATGTCGGCATTCACTGGGAGAATGCGAACCGCTTCTGATACTACGCGGTTAACCTCCGGTTCCAAGGCGATCGTTTAGACTACAGTACCTTCTGGTTCTGACCTACCTGAATCAATGATTGGTGACAGTGCGTCGGTTTGTCCGAGGCTGGTGGTGGACTGGTGCATGATCTTGAAGTAGTATCCCGGAAGCAGAGTGGATCATCGCCTGAGGCAGTTGGCAGCATATCCTGGGATTCCTTTCTTCGAGCCAAACACAACAAGAAGTGGCTTGTGTTCGGTCAGTAGGTTGAACTGACGGCCGCAGAGCATCTTATGAAGCTTTTTGACAACAGACCCGATCGCCAAGTCTTCCTTTTCCATCTGACCGTAGTTGCGCTTGGCTGATGTCAAGGATCCGGCCACATGTGCGACGGCTTTCTGGCTGCTGTCGGGAAATACATATGAAATCACTGCGGTAATTTCATAGGTCGAAGCATCCGACGCCACAATGATTTCCAGCGGTGAATCGTGGTGGGTAGTGGAATAGTGAGTAGTAAATCGGAATTTAGCATGGATTTGATATAGCCAAAGGCGCGTTGGCATTCTTCTGACCATATCCACTTGTGGTTCTTGGTAAGTTGCTGGTTTAGTGGGCCTCGGAAGCAGTGCATGGCAGGCAGAAACTAACTGTAGTGACTGACGAGACCGAGGAAAGACCTGAGGGACGTCACGTTGGTGGGTGCTGGAATACTTTTGATAGCGCTGACGTTCGCTGGGTCTGGTCGGTGGCCATGTTAGCCAATGATGAAACCAAGGTACTTTATCGACCACATGAAGAGGGTGCATTTTTCTTGGCGTACTCTTAAGCCACACTCTTGAATACGACCAAGCACGTAATCAAGGCGCTGCCACAATTCGTGGGGGTTGGAACCCATGACAGTGAGGTCATTCAAATTGGCAGCAACGCCGGGGTCATCCTTCATCATCGCATCCATGGTTTGTTGAAATATGGCTGGCGCTGTTTTGACACCGAATGGCGGTCGGGTTTACCGGAACAGACCGCGGTGCCAAGTTACCGTCAGAAATTCCCGGGTTTCTTCCTCAACTTCAACCTGGAGGTAAGCATCGGGCAAGTCAATCTTCGCGAAACATTTACCCCCATTCAGTTTCGCGTACAAATCCTTTGTAAGAGGCAGAAGGTATTGATGGGTATCCAGTAAAGCATTGAGACGGGTGGAGAAATCTGCACATAACTGGATGGTCCCATTGGCCCTCTTCACCAACACGATAGGTGAGTCCCATGCAGAGTAGTTGGTCGGCTGAAGAAAACCAGCCTTCTGAAGTCGGTCCAGGTCCTGGTCGACGGTGGGTAAAGCTGCGTGTGTTACTGGGAGTTTTGGGCTGAAAACTACATTGACACTGAGGAGGAGGCACAGTCTGGCTCTTGCTTTTGTGCACCGTCCAAGCTCATCAGCGAATATAGATGCATGGCGTTGCAGGAAGTCTTCAAGTGAACGCTTCGCAATGTGTAATGGATCGAGAGCACATCCGGGTTCTGCGCTCGTGAGGTTGCAAATAGAATTACTTAGCCTTTCCAGCAGATTCAGCTTTTTCATCCAATCCAGCCCCATGAGATCAAGTTTGGGGCATGACGTCAGGTGGCACGTGGCTTGTGCCCTCGATCCATCGAAGCTTGTGGAGCAGTCAACCTCGCCAGTCAACCTCAGTTTATCACCAGAAGCATTACGGGCCCAACTTTTGGTCGGTTTCACATGCGGCTTACCAATTTGTTTCCACGTTCCTTCACTGAGCAGCGTGACGTCTGAGCCCGTATCAGGCTGCAAGCGAACTGGGATGTTGTTGATACGAACCATCACGAACTTTCTTCGGCAGGCAAATCAACTTTGAACGTCACCGTCACCAAGTTGGACCGCGATTTATGGGCTGCACAGTGGTATGCGGGTGACTGTGGCCTCTGAAATCGACATAAATCGTCTTTGTGGCCACGACGACTGCACCTGAAACGTCGATGACGCCTAAACCGGCAATAACGAGCAAAATGCCACTAACCGCAATGCCAGCAACTTGTGAGAGGCTTGCTCTGTTTTCGATCGGGCTTGTTGTCAGATTTCTTTGGCGCGCTGGAGTTGATTGCATGTATACAGCTGCGTAAACTAACAAGTGACTGGCAGATCAGAGCCCCGCCGTGCTTCAGGGTGATGAGGCGTTGACATTCAGTGGTGAGGCTCTGCAACGTCATTTCAGCATCCTGTTCAATTCTTTTAAACAGCCGGGTCCTGCTGTTAGCATCTTGGGACGACTGGAGACCGGATACCAAAATGAGGCACTTCAACTGAGTCTCCGTCGTTGAGCTGAGCTTGAAGCGCTCGCATTCCCGATTGACAACACCGGGAAACGTGATGAAATAGTCGTCATTTTTCTTGACCAACTATAGGCATTGGTAGCGGATATTGAACAGTGATGTTTGATCGCCGAATATCTGGGACAGTGTTCTGACCGTTTCATCAAAGCCGAGGTCGCAAGGCAGCTCGGGGAGGATGAAAGTTGTGTACCGTTTATGCTCCGGTGTGCCGAGTTTTCGCAGCAATAATCTGACTTTCCATCCGTCATCAAACTTGGAAAAATCAGTCTTCAACTTGTCTTCGTACCGCTTGAACCAGAAGTCAAAGTTTGACCGGAAAGATGGTCGAATATGAACTCTATAATTAAAGCCGCGGCTGCATCAGTTGAGGAAACGGGAGGCTCAACAATACTGGCTGCTGCTGTCTGGATATGCACTCTCTGAGTCGGTGATTCAGGGAGCTTCAGTTGCGCTTCTTCAAACTGCTTTTTTTGCTACTGCAATAGTTCTCGGAGCTGATTAAATTCGATTAACATCGTGGGTTCCCGTTCGCCAATTGTAGTAACGGTATTTTTCTCAGCTTAGTTCTCCGTCTGAGCCTCCCGAGCTAGCGTTCACGTCAAAACAAACCCCAAAGGTGCGCAAGGTATATTAACGCCCAAAAACGGGTCAATAACACTTGTACAGTGCTTCCTATATATAATGTAAGCAACGACAAATTTCCGGAAATTCTGACGCCTTCTGGACGCGCCATTGGCAACCGGCATTCGGCCAGTGCCGGGGCATGATTGGCTGTTGGGTCCCGACTTTCGACAAATCAGATCTCGGCTTGACGGCGGACTGGCAAGCTCCCCGAACTTTTGGCCAGTCTTGCGCAGGATAGGCTTCTCGGCCGTAGCAACACCTGACCACGAGCGGTAAAGCGGGATCCGTATGTAATTCCGCCTGACAGGTTGCTTTCAGGAATCTGACCTTCTCGATACAGGCGAACCCTACGAAACTGGCCTGACAGCTATAATTCGAGAGGCAGCCCCGGAGAAAACAATCACGGATGATTTTTGTTTCAAAAGCGTACGACTACAAGAATATAGCTCCACCAATTCAAAAGCCGTCAGTCTGATTGTGTGTACGGTCGGTACCTACAACCAAGTAGCCCAGAGTCATGTGTCTGCCGGCACACACACGTCAGCGGGTGATCCTGGGGTTGTCTGCCGAATTCGAAGGAACTCTTCTAAAAACAGGCTTTTGGGGTTGTCACCAAAAGCACTACTCCTGGTAATTTAATGGAGGCGACAAAGCGGCCTTTCAGAGCCCTAAAGCCCTGGGAGACCAACAAAAGCCTCCATTCTAAAGTGTGATTCCAAGCACTACAACAAGAAAACACCGGAGCTTTTTGCAACAAGAGAGTGAACGGTAAGAGAAGAAACCTCAACGCATGCGGGACTCCAAACGAGAGAACCCCCCACAGCGGTACAAAGAGCGGTGGAACTATCAAGACAAAAAGATTTGTGCACTGCAGGGGATGTTTCCTAGTGATGTGATGAATGTCAGTGTAGAACTGTCAACTGCTCTAATCTTCCGGCTGGCTACGGACCTTCTTGCTACTCTCCTTTAGATGCAGCACAGACAGTGTTGAAAGGTATTTCTCTCACCCCTATCAGTCTTATCAACAAAAATTTCGCTATTCAAAAGTCAGCCTGCCGTTAACAGCCACCCATTTGCACTAATGAAGACTATACCAACTCTAATTGCCCTCTCTGATACCACTTCTACACCGTTTTACGATGCAATGTGGGTTTGAATTACGCTGCAAGGGACCTAATGCAAAGTTTTTGACGTAGTTTGCCGTTTCCGCTCAAGTACGCACAACCCTCAAGCACCTGTCCTTCAACTATAAATTTGCGCATTTTTGCAAATAAGTGACCTTGGTGATCCCATGGCTTCTTGAATTAAGTTTTATTACGTCGATCTGGTGAACTACTATCATGAAAACTGACTCAAGTTGAGCAACAGAGCGCTCGAAGTAAGTGTGTCAACACACCCAACAGATATCGCTCAGGCCACCATCAATTCATTTTTGAGTACGTCACTCAGGCTCCCCACTCAGAGCGCAGGAAGTAGGTAATCCTCATTGAGCGCGAGCAGAAAGCCTCTATTAAGATTGTTGCTAGGCCAAAATACGTTTAGTTCTTTTCAGCAGATTGTCATTTCCTCCGAAGATACCTGAAACTTAGCTTCGTTTGAGCGAGAAATGGTCAAAGGGTTTAAAGCGTAGACCTTGCTTATACACGGTGGAGACTTGATAAGAAGCTTTTCAAGATTGAAGCGTGCACGTTGCCTGACAACATTGTTTGTTATTACGCGTAATGAGTGTTTGGGGTGACCTGTCTTTGACTTTTATCCACTAATCCGTTCACTTCGACCACTTTTGGATGCTTTTTGTGTGAGTCTTTGTGCTGGCAACCTTAGTGCCCAATTCAGAGCATTTAACAGACGGTAATACTCCACATGTCGCTTGTTCGTTTTATGTGAACCAAATCGTTGTGAGGGAAGGATAAACCATACCTGGAAAGCCTTAGGAAAAGCCTTGACACCGTTTACCAACTTACGAGTCGGTGGACCCACTGATGGGTTTGAGGTTAAGTATAAGGCTTCATCAACCAACCAGCATAACTGTATACGCACTCCTCCTACTGGAGTAAAAAAGCTTCCGCCTGATTTTTTGAGTGCGTACAGATCGTTACCAAGTTACATCCAGTGATGTGATATTGACTGCAATGCAATCTGTTGGTGGAAGCCCAATGCGCACAGCCAAACATAGTTGTACACTAGGTTATTGATTTCTGTACAAGTGGCAAAGGTGGGAGGATATCAAGAAAACAGATCACAGTGAATTATAACTTCATCCATTTGGCACACTTGAGGATAGTTTTCAATTGTTGGCGGCGGTTTTGTTCGAAGCAACCACGAATTTGCCGTGAAAGTCATAGCATTTCTGTATGAGACGAAATATTACCTTACGCGCTGCAAGGGTGCTATAATATAGTTCAGCCGAACACCTAGGAGCGTGTTGCGTCATGACGAGGGGGCCCCTCCCGAGAAGTCGTCGATTTTCTATACTCCGTTTGCACTAGTTTAGCATCCACGACCTTCGACGTCTGCAGGGTTGATGACTTGGAAGAATTATCCCTTCTTGTCGTATGTTTATTAGGGACTAGCAAACTGCGGCCTCCTAAACGGAAGGTATCCAGCCAAGTTCCAGGCATCTTCAAAATATAATCACTCCCAAGTAGGTCTGCTACAATGTATGGAGGAGGGTAGATGCGTAATTTTGCGTGCAGAGCCGAATCTCGAACAAGGCAATTCGTCCTTGAATTTCTGACACCGGTGATTTTCAGACTCTAAGTTGACGTTTTTGTACGGTTTAAGGAGTTTTTGATGATGATTATTACCGTCTGACTTCCGCTAAACCATACAATTTTATCATTGTGTCCAAACGATTGCATGAGAGGTAAGCCCTTGATTTCAATGGCTTCAGTCCCGAGACATTGCGAGCAATTCAGAAGGAATCCTTGTCCACGGGAATTACTCAGGAACTCCTACCTGGTGGTAAAGATAATTCAGTCGTGAAGCAATGTGGGATTATTGAAAGACTTGGCTGCATTCCATTTTATTCTCTTTTCCATTATATTCTTTGAATAAATGTGCTACACAAAAGCCACCCCATGCTACAGTCCGTCCGAAATATCACTGTATATTTTTCGTCGAAACACAATACTCATATTATTTCTAGAACCTCTTCAGCACACTGCCACCGTTTTTGCCCTTCTTAGGGATCATCGGGTAGAGCAGGCCCCAAGTTACCATAAAAGAGATATTCATCTGAATCGCCAGTTACCACTTACTTAATTTTCAACCAAGCACATTTCGTCAACTGCATAAACGTTTCCGCTCAAATAGAGCATAAGGTTGACGGAAGAAGCATTGGACTTGACGCCGAATAAAGAATCAAGCCGAGCCATCAGGGTAACAGAACGGTCAGCCATGCACGAACGCTTAAGGATCTAGCTGATAGGTACTGTTGAGTTCTATGGTTTCGTTGTGGCACGTTAAGTAAAACCTGGAAGACTGGTTAGTTTTCGCAATCTCTTGTCTTGCATGAGAGGTCTTTACCAAGCGCATGATTCACTAATTACGGACACGTGCTTAAAGTGAAAGAGGACAAAACGAATCTGAGAACATTTGGGCATTTGAGCGGCGGCTTAGGAGACTTCAAATTTTCAATGTTGATTGATCATTACACGTGTGAGGCTGAACCAATATTGTGGACAATTTGGTTGCAAAACTTTCATCGCTTACTAAGGTGATATCGTCACTGCGTGATTGGGAAGTTAAATTACATCTATTGTACCCCTGCTCATATGGTTTCTAAACAGTATCCAATACACCTGAATTGACCGGTCGGCCCCAGGGCGGTCTTCACGTAATTTGATTGGTCACCTGGGGTTGTGATTTGTGTCCTGTTCTCATTCTCTATTATCTAGTTGGTTCGCTGGGCGCCTTCAGTTCGACAGATATGTTCCTCCGTTGTGATCTGGTCGCTTCCCTTTGTCTTGCTTTTTGACATTGTTCCACTTCATTGGTCAATTCGATAGTTTTCCATTCTAAGTAGTTTTCTTTCTTTAATTCTATTGGTCTGTTGGTTTTCGTCAGGTTGTTTGATTTCTCATGTGATTCAGAGGCCCGTGACCCGATTGGTCTTTTATTAGTAATGTCTGGTAGACTGGGTGAATGTAGGTGTGTTTATTGATTGATTCCTTACGGGGAAGCACGCCCCAGGCAAAATCTTGCCTCCGTTTTGCTCTTGCGTGAGAAATTATTTGAACATTATTCCAAGCATCTGATGCCATTCTCTGTCTTCGTGGGTTTAAATAATTGGCATTGGATTGTCTCTTCCGCTGGCAAGCTTGTGTTCCTGTAATCTGGTGGGAACTTGTCTTCCAGTCTGGCCAACTTAGTGTTTGTCGCAGTCTTTACATTGAGGTTTGTAGATCACATAAGTCTTCTTCATTGCATCCAACCTTCCCTCTGGTTTCGATAGGATTCTCCTCAACTTCTTTACAGGCATGGAGGCGATTGCTCATCCGTGTTGCCATAAATATCCTGCAGTCATTTCCACAACACTTTTGATATACGAAAACCTACTCCATCTATTTTTGGCTGTTGGCAAAGCAGCTAGGCACAAGCAACTTCATATGGAGTTCCTCAGGTAGCCATTATTTTGAAAGTCTCAGAAAGTCTTCGCTCTTATTTCGTCTTCGACTCCGTTTTGTTGCAGTGCGTATCGATTTCCTTGGATAGGGTTCAAGCAGCTTGGTGTTTTTACAGTCCGGATGGTTACTGAAGTGTTTCAGAATCCGGTCCGTGCGCGTTTCTGTCGTAAATACGTCAGTTCGCAGCTAGCTGTTTGTTTTCCTTGTGACGAGTACACCCAAGAACACCAGTTTGCTGTCCTCTTCCATTTTTATTGTGAATTGGATGTCGGAAAACATTTCGTTCAGTGGTTGATTCGTTCGTTGCAGTTCATTTTTGTTTACAGTGGCAAATTTGTCGTCCACATAACGTGCCCATATTTTCGGCTTGATATCTGGCAGCAAAGTCTGCTCCAATTTCTGCATTGTACTTATTGCAATGGATCGGGGGATTGGCGGTCCCAGTGGGGTTCATTTGAGTTGTCTGCCGTGTACTCAACTGAACTTGAAGTAGCTTGCTAAGCACAGAATTAGCAGTTTGCATATTTTTCTCTTCCAAGCGTTTCGCTTTGTTCCTCTGGTTGCCCGGAAGTTCACGTATTCACGGATTGATACACAAGAGCGAGGCTTTTGCCCAAGCTTCCCAGGTCGGGTTTGTTCTTGTCGTGCAGCGGCGTCTGTTCACCTGAAAGGCACAAGCAAAAAAATGTAACACTGCTCCTTAAGTTCTCAGCGCGGGGTGGTAATCTTGCCAGCTCGCAGACTTAACTGAAAAGGCGTCTAAAAGTGCTTTGAACTGGGTACTAGATACAGCATGGACAACCGTTACCGCACCTTGCACAATAAGCTAGTGAAGCTAAATTAGCCTTTAGGCGCCGGGCGATAGTCGGTCATCAGTTTTTTCGACTGACATGACAATCGCTGCCTTCCACGTACAAGGAAAGTTGCTCTCTTCAAGCGACTGACAGAACACAGGGAAGCGACGTTTGCTTCAGGATCCTTAGATGGACCTCGTCTGGCCCCAACTCGCTGAACGGGTTTGTCTTGAGCAAGAGTTGACGAAGTGCTCCTCTGTAAGGAACAGGTTGGTTAGAGGCTGTTCGGGATTACTTCTTGCTAATGTTGGATGCGACGAGTTAACCTGGGCAGAGTACAGGCCCGCATATCACTCTCTGTATACTTCAGAACCATTATTGGGTCACCTGTGGGTTCCCTGTTTCTGTCCTTCAAGGAGAACACGGTCGACTTACTTCTCCGGCGGTGTCTCATGCACTTAAACAGCACATTTTTGTTTTTCCGGGCGAGGTCCAGTATCGTGGCCTGTTTTTGTATGTTACATTGGCGGTTCGCATTTTACGAAATGCCAACTCGTCTACTGTGTCGGCTGTAATTATCCTTTGGAAAGTTAGTTGGGACCTCTTTTCCAGAAGACGCCCAATCCTTCTAGGTAGCTTTTGGTACATCTGACCGCGTGCTGGATTTTGGGACAAAAATTGCGTTAGCCTCATGAATCCTCAGGAAAGTGATCCTGCATAACTCCTCCAGTGAAGCTTGTCCCAGTTTTAATTGCCCGAGAAATCTACTCATTTGTGGGAAGTCTGCACGGCAGAAGCTCCGAATCCACGTCTTAGGTTCCGGATTTCTGGCCCAGTAGAAGATGAAATCAAACGTTAGCACTCAGTGGTCACTATGTCCCAGTGGATCTTTAACTAACACTTGAACAACGAATTGTCTTTTGTTGATAACCGAATCTAGCAGCAATGGCAGTTGGCCCGCGCGGTATCTGGTGGGTGCGACGACATGTTTAGTCCAAGCGTTCTGTTGAACGACTTGTGTCAGCGCCTGTGCAAAATGTCCACTAGACCTGATGCGCTTGAATTCCATCGAGGAGGCCTTTAAAGCGGCAAACTCACCTACCAGCAATAGATGCGCGAAGTGGTAGCTGGGGGAGATTTGCTTGAGGGTTTGTATGAAGAACTGGTTATCTTCCGGTTGACTCGATGGGCAAAGGTAGACTACACCGAGAAGAAGAAAATCGGTCTCAAGCAGCGGGAATTGAATCCACAGTGCATCACAAAAAGGTGCAGAAATGGAGAGGAAAATCGGGATGGGCAGGGCCGTCCGTAAGCATAAGGCAACCAAACTTGCTCTCCTGCGTCTCGAGTCAGCTCGAAAAATGGAGTAGCCGCCTATTGGGACCTCCGCTCTTGGGACATCCTGTGTGAGCCATTTATCTAAGTTCGATTATGGACGGCTGGTTAACACAAGCTGACTGTTCCTATCGCTTTTTTGTTGAAACGACTAAGGCAGTTTGTGGATAATTACTTCAACACTATCTCCGCTGCGTCCAACGGTGGGGAGCTGAGAGGTGTGCGACCAGAGAAATTAGTAGGTTTAATAGCTGTACGCCGGGTTTGTGTCCAAGGCTCCAAAATGGCCTCTGTGGCGTACCTGTCTGTTTCCTGACCTGGTGTTCCCGAAACCTGGTCTTCGTTTGCAAGGTTTTTTGCCCTCTGAGAATCCAATTCATTCGGGGTTTTGCCTCTGGAGGAGGTAGTTTCTCCCCTCGTGGTAGGGGCAGCTGGCGCAGACAAACGGGTTAGGGGAATTAGATGATTGGCTTATCTGGTTGTCCTGCAAACCCGTACATTTATAATGCTACCAGACCTGGCGGACTTGACATTGCTTTCCACGTCTAACATTAGATAGGCATCCATTTTGTCCACATCTGTTGTGGTCCACCAATAGCTGTAGAGGAGAGCAGCTTGTAACGAATGGGCTCATGAATGAAAGTAGGTGTACCGCAGCAATGAAGGGCAATCTGACAGAGAGTTTCACGCTCAGGTTATGTTATGACGGAAAATGCAATATAATGACACGTGTTACATCTGTAAACAGATTAAATAGCAAAAGAATTCTCTCACGAATTTGCACGAGCAAAAAACGAAACCAATTTCGGATGTACCTCCGAGCAACAACCCTGCTCGCCGCATTTAAATCAGAAGATGCGAACAGTGAGGTTACGTCAAAGGACACCATTATTTGATCTTTGGTTTTTACGTTGTTTAGCCCCTTCAGAAATTGTCCTGCATTGTTGATTGAATCTTGAGACATGCTGGTGAGTTTGTTCCCCCGCTTCCATAGTTCTGTGGAAATGTTCTGTGCTTCTGGTAATAAGACGATTGAATGTAATGATATTGTTTGTTTGTGAACCTTTAAATATCCGTAGAATCAAGCAACTTCGGAGTCACGGGCCTTCATTCCCCAATACTCTTCCTCTATGATTTTGTAAGGATCCTTGGGATTCTTCAAGGTTTTATATATCATCTTCGACAGTTTCGTGGTTTGATCGTCCGGAAGACAGCAATATGTTGTTGTATCATGGAGTAGAGCGTCGGCTTTGTCTATGTATTCTGCTTTGTCCAGAATGAATGTCGTGGGGGCTTTTTCGGGTTGAGAGTGGTAGGTCGGGTTTCACTTGACTCCACCAAACTGTTCGGCGAAAAACTCGTCAAGTTGCCAGATAATCATCCTTTATTTGGATAGGCGAAAATGACAAGGGATGGAAGCAGCAGGGTCTCTGCGGAGAAACCACTTCGTGGAGACAGGTTTCATCTGCTAATATAGGGGAACAAGGGTCACGAATAGGTTTTGCTAGTGGCCACAGGGATTTTGTCGGAATATAGTGTACTGCGAACAAGGGACTTGGCTGCCCACCCGGCTGAGGACAGGTGGCTGCCATGATCATTGGCTACGCAAGTTGACTGGTTGCAGTGGCAGAAAGGCTACGCCATTTTATGCATTTATTGTGTGTACGTGGCTATTTTGGTATTTCTGCCATATTGTACGAACAAAGTTTTGGTTTTTGCAAGCAACGTTGATGGTTCAGTCCGTAAAACGGGCAATCTGAAGCGATTGATCCCCGATTTGGTGCCAGTATACATTTTCTGATGCAGTTAGCGACGAGAGACGTTACTTTGTAACGACTTCAGGACACACATCGAACCCATCCTTTTCTGTATAGCGAAAACAGCGAAACGGGCTGTGTTGCATTCATTTGCATAGGACACTAACAGGTCAAAATAATTTCCACTAACGTTAACTCTTTGGAAATTTTCTGGCTTTGGTGTCCTCTTCTGTGTAGCCTGGAAAATAGTTCACTGATGCTGACAAGCTGACATCCAGCTTGACGGTCTCCATGGTGATAGATTTGTAGGAATATAGAAGAGCGAAATGGTCAAACTGGCTATTTTTATTTGCTTCAGGCTTGAACAGTCAGAAGGCAGTTTATTATTCGTGGCATGCTTCGGGTAAATAATGACGGCTTTACCCGAAAGTTCGCATTTTCTGCTTTACCTGTCAATAACTGTGCCGTGTGTCAACAGCCCAGGAGCACTGAACTTACGAAGCGCAGTAAGCACAATAAAGACGCACCGTTTAGTTTTCCCATAAACAAGCCGACGTTGTTACGGCGTCAAAACGACGCCGGCCAGAGTCCGCTTTGATTGGCATGGTGCCGACACGCAACACGCGTCAACATCGTTCTGGTAGAATTGGAGTTGTTTTTTCTTAAAAATAGGGCGTAATTTCCTCCCTTAAGTTTTCCACGTGAAACCAGGTGTTGTTTTTATATAGTACGTAACGCGGTCGGTACATATAAGAGTAAACTGGTTAAAATAAACTTGCTTCATCAGTGTAGACTCCTGCCTAAAACGGAAAGAAAATTACTTGTAATGTGTAAATTACGGAGATAGTAATTAGCTGCACTTTGGCATTCATTCGTCGCATGTTATGCACACTTTCATGACTGTTGGTCCCTGAAATCACCCGCGAATAGACGCAGTTTGGTTTCTAACTCTTCGGGATAGTCCCTTTCCTCTGATAAAATCCGGTGGCAAGAAAACAGAGAAATACAGCTAGATTCATCTATAAAAATGTAAACAGCATGCCATGCATGTGATTAAAATGTTTCCACCTGCCTGGCATCTTTAAGTGTAGATTTATGGAAGTAGCTGTCTTATACCAGCTGGAATGATCTACAAAACCCATGCGCTGACAAGAAGCGCTGAAAAATGAACGGAGATTCATGTCTGCGAGGTAGAAACACCATTGCATGCAAACTTGGCCATTTTAGTTGATAATCGACATTAACAAACGCCCGCCATGAGATCATTAGAAAATCTCACATGAACAAACCTCGCAAACAAACATAGACGAAAATGCTTGCAGCTGGAACACGACAAAATACAACTAATTGGTGGCTTCCATTAACTCGGTTGTCACTAGTTTGTTGGGCTTCAAATGCTGCGTAACTTCATCCATCTGGCGGGCGTCACCCAGGTGTTCACTGCTTGAAAACTGTTGCAACTGTAGTGGTCTGGGTACCCAAAAAGCTACTTTAGGAAGAGTGTGTGGCAAAGGAATAAATATAATTACTCTGAATTGAGTACACAATAATAAAAAGGGTCGAGTGGAAGAGACTCACCAAGAATTGTTCTTTTTAAAATAGTTCGTCGTTGGCCCAGGTCAGTGAATAAATAATAATCCGGTCGTGGATGTCCAGGGGTCCTCTTTCCGGGAAGCTCTCATATACAATAAACTCCGAAGACAGTCTGAAATGTTTTGATACCAGAGTTAGCACATGAAGCTCGCGAATGACCGCTGTAAGCGCGAGTGGAATGAGAAGAGAAAGTCGGAGCACGTGACCACGCCTGTATTGTATGTCAATTTTGTAGAACTGCGCGTTTTCGTGGTTTCTCGTATTCAAACAAAAAACGTTTATGGAATTGATGAAATACACGTTCGCGTCTTCGTGATCAGCTGGTTGACATGTAATCAAGGGTTCAATTAATCTAGCAAACGTACCGTCTTGAAAGTATCTCTCCATATTTTTTGTTGATGAATTAAAGTGTGTGCATAAATTTCAGTTTTCTGCAAATTTCACCCCTGGACTGCTCGTGCCCAATAATGACGGATAAATTTCCGTTCGATCTTTATTCGTAACGTTTAGACAAACCCAGTGCACCATTAAGCCATACTAATCGAAGGACCCCCATAAATTGTGCGTACTAAATGCTGATCGAAACTAATCACCCATAATCTCGCTGATTTGTGCAAGTACAACAATATGTAAACAAAACTAACTTTATAGTAATATAACATTGGTTGCGGCTTATATGTAGACCGTCTTTCCCACATGGAGGTCGGACGACAACCGAAACCTTACAGAGCCCAACATTGCTACATGCACGCACTACTGCGGTGATCCTGGAAGGCCACATATTCCAACGTTTGATGAAACGAAAACACATGGACATAGCCTAGTCAATAAGTTTGGAAAATAGTTATCCAATTTTTTAGGACACAGTTGCAGCCGTTTGCCGGAGCCACAACGGGAACGGCATGGCGGAAATGGGAGAGGGAGGACCTTGTCAACACGACTGCAGTTACGGTAGCTTAGCTACTGCCAAAATAACATGCACTCATTCTTGTGGTCTTTGTAACGGAATAGACCCAATTTAAGGGACGGATGGCCGATCCAGATTATATTGTATCAGTACCAAGCTGAACTTTATCTTACTTAGGTGCACGAACGACGCCTCCCCTAACTGTCATGAAACCCTTGTGAATCAGCTGTAAAGCTCGGAAAACAAGTCAGTAAGTAATGGAACCACCCGAGCCACCAGTACTCCACAACACTGTCACCCCCTAACAGAATGATTATCACATTTTGACACGAATATCAAACCCGAAGACTATATGTGAGGAAATTCTACTTGACAGATGCAACTTTTGTTTCGATTCAAAAGGCATCTGTTCTAAAATAGGCAGCATGCTCTGTCCTCCAAACTCATCATACGGTCAATGACCGCAGAACAAAAGTATTAGCGCAAAACCTAAAATATATCGAATTTCGTTTGGTTATCTGGTTAAACCTGTAAACATGATGTGCATTATTTTTCTGATAAAGGAGATTCCCCGTACACTGTTGAATTTCAAAATATCTTACTTACCTTCTTGAAATGCTTCATAATGTGATTGCTGAAGCAAGCGTCTTGGTGATCGTAGAAAGGGGGTGAACATTCAAATTTTATTGCTTAGTTTGTGTTGACACGGCAACTACAGTGTTTTAGTTGTGACGCCGTAAAAGTAAAACTCAACTGGAGACCTCCTGGAAGTCTGCCGAGAATGCATTCCATGAAGCCCGTCAGTGCATGTGTTAGAGGGTACGCTATTTGATATCAGGCAGCTTGCTGGGTAAAGTAGTCGACTTTTGTTTACGGTGTCCGGAGTTAAGGCTCTTTTAGGCACCATTCGCCCGATATCTCAAGCCTTGAAATGATAATTAGATGTTGTTGGAGTTAAGGAAAGACTTAACTGAATCTCAACGGTATCTCTTGTTTACGCTATTCTTTAAGTGGATGTGCTGAACAGAAGCCACCTCTTATTTCAGTTGACACAATATCCGAGATATCACAGTATATTTGCTTGTCAGAACACAGTAATTATGAGATTGCTGAAAACACTAAGCTTGCTCTCTATTTTGCCCTTCTCAGAGTTCATTGGGTTGGCGCAAGTCTCGAGTTTTCATAAACGAGAGATTCAGCCAGGATTCATTTGAGTCCCCTGTTAACAGTAACTTAATTTGTAAATAAGTGCATTTCGCCAATTGCGTACAATATGGTGTTCAACCGAAACATAAAGCTGATGTAAACTTGGGGACGTTGCCTACCTTGTGAACCTCATAAAAGGCAAAACCGATTGTGGGCTGTCGAAGAGTTTCCAGTAACCTTATGGTAGTGTGGCCCATCAAGCGAACGTAACGAGGGATACCACATTCTTGTCTTGCAATGCTATTTAGCAATCCGGTGGTTTTAGAAAAACCTTTTTGTACGATCTAGAAAGGCCCAGATGGTTCGGTTACAATAACTGTAAGATAAGTTAAATGATAATTTTTTTGTTGGAAGCCTATTTTGAAGTCCCGTACTCCTTGGTCCGCTATGATGTGACGCTAATCGTGTGCTTTGTTAAGGTTGATCGCTTGGGGACGATAAACATTTGCTACGTTTCGGCTACGCTGTTGTGGAAAACTAGCTTACACGTCTCTGATTTAGCTTACCAGCCCGAGAGCTGTTTCGTAGTAATTGAGTGAACGAACATTTTGTTAAACCTTTTCTGCAGTTTAGTTGTCGCGTACAGTTTTATAATCTCGGTAGCGTTGTACAATCGATGGATACTACTACAACTGCAAACCTGGTCAACACACTCAAACTAACGTAATTGTTCACTTCAGTCATTTTGGTTTTGGTAAGGTTTTCGGTACCGATCGAAGGAAAACTGCCTTGCTTTTTGCGTTTCCAAGGTTTTGTTCAGATTACGAAAGCCTGACTACCCAAATATCAGATTGGTCATGCTTATTCACGCACACAAGGACCTAAAGCAACTCAGTGAACCTTGCTTAAATATTGTTTATCACAGAAAACAAACTGCTTCAGAAATGAAGAACTGTGACATTTACACTCTTCTCTTGGATTGCGGCACATTCACTTCGCTCTAGAAAATGGAGATTGAAGTACATGATATTACACAGTGCAGCACATGATGAAACATCGGCATATCATCACTGGTGATTTCCAGCAAACAAAACGGATTGTTTTGCTAAATATGTTTATAAATTGAGTCGGTAAGAATCCAAGAAAAAATGCTGTATTGTTCCGGCTGACGGTGTACGTGTTTAAGCACCTGAAATTATTATACAACAGAAATATGAAGGCTACAAATAGGTCGCAGATGATTCTGATGGTTTTGATGCATCTTCTTCAATCAGTCTTGGTATCGGCTAATTTTGAGAGGGATGAAAATTTACTTACAATTTCCGACACCGGCGACAATGGCGACGGGGACCCTCCATGGAGAAACATGCAAAAATCGATGGAAATCAAGCTGTACTCTCTGGAACAAGTAAGCTGTGCAGTTGGTTTACAGCGATAAATTTATTAAGGGCATTCACTATGGCCGTATAGCTATGGGATTCCCGCCGCAACAGTTTGACGTAATCTTTGATACGGGTGGACGGAATCATTGGATCCCCTCGATTTCAACAAAAGCTCCCAGGTTGCTTGGACGAAAGTTATATGATATGAGCAAATCGTATCACGGTAGAGCATTGGGGATCAGAAATTCTGTCCATTATGCAGCTGGAGTTCTGGAGGGTGAACTTGTTTCTGATGTGCTAAACGTGTGTGCAGTTTCGTATTTTGCTTATATAATTTGTACAGATCGGTTCATTCCAAATGTCTGGTTTTGTGTTCATTGAAGCGGACTCACTAAGTGGCCCGGCCGGTGTGCGACCGGTGACGGATGGCGTTATCGGCTTGAGGCAGCCTGACAACACCGAATCTCGGGTGTCTCCACTGGTTAGACGGCTGTTTGTTCGTGGATATATCAAGGAAGAAGTATTCACATTTCGCTTCTGTGGGTAAGTTGTTATACCCGAGGAACAGCATATTATATTTTGCTGTTAGTGCACAGCCCAAATAACGTCGTTTTATTTTCGTAAGCCAAGTTTAAAATCAGCCGAGTCCTTCTGGATACAATGCCTCAGCCTTTTATATGAGTGTATTGATTGAAGTGTGCCTATACTCTATCCATCTAAAACAGCCACTCCTCTATTCTGCTAAGCTAGAATAAGTCCCGTTAAAATTTTGTTGTAACAATCGTAGAATAAATCGCCGGCTTTCAGTCCTCAGGTCAGCAACTTTACACCTTGTCCACTAGAACTAACGGAGCAAAAGATAATTACATTCTTTTGCCTCACGAAAGACGATCCTTTCAGTGTTAACCCGCCTGGGGCAGACGATTTCTGTAGCTCCAGGCAGTGTTCTATTCACAATTTTTTGTTACCCTTGGAATCACATTCGCTGGTTGCGTTGGTGATGCATTGCACCACCCATTGAGAAGACAACTTTGAGGATGCCGAAAATTATACCTATCAGTGGAAGAAGGAACCACACCACAAGCCTTGTACACCAGAGAAATATAATTTTAACTGCATCCGAGTGTTTTGAACATATTTTGTGAGTACGCATTTTACTGCTTCGTTTCGCCTAGAGTAATAACTTCGATTATGGTATACTAATGCAGTGTGCATCGTATCATGCATCCAAGTACCTACGACAGATCAGTGAATGTGTTATACGGTTTGAATGCAATGAGAACCACAAGATCATTTATGGACACTGAGAATTAAAAAAACAGCTAAGAATATTGGGATCTCATTAAATATCTAAGTATTGTGTGTTGTTCTGTCCTACAACGGACACAAAGCAACTGAGATCACTTTTAATGAGTGACGCTGTGCCCGTATTCTGGCTTAATTAATCTCCCAATCGAGAGAAGCCTGTGCAAGAACAGCTCCCCTGATTTAGCGCTAAACCACATCAGCGTAACTTAAGCCGTCAACCCATTGAACATGACATTTGTCTGAAATCGCATTCACTGTAAAGTGTATTGCCCTGGAGGCAAACCGGTCGTTTTAGAAACCAAAATAATGTCTTTTTTGCACGACGGCTGCTAAAAAATCGGCACCACCTAAACGGTCTTCTCGACACGATCGTTTCCTCCTGAAAACTATCCTCGTGGGGTAGGAAATCTTACATCTCACCTTTTTTATCCAGGTAGTCTTTATTACTTTTGTATTACTTTATATGAATAAAATTCAACTAGTTCTAAACACTGCCATATAATATGTTTGTTTATCACACCGCGTAATAGGTCACGTTTGCACAGTATCACTTTGAGACTGGCATTATAATTATGTTACGTGTAAGGTACATGGGGGATGAAAATCCTACGAACGAAGAAAACGAGTGCACTACCTAAAAAGCCAAACTATTGCAAACGTTAATCCTGAACTTTTCTCAAAGATTCACCAGTGTAGTTAAACTGATGAATTATCAAACGACAATGGAAATCACTTTCCCAAAGTCTACTATGTGGACCTTTTTCCAATACCCCCATCACACAACAAAACAACGTTGTTCCATGCGTGTTCTCAAGCTTACTTCAAGGGGCCATTTTTTACAGTCCTCCACTTTAACAATAAGGCAGCTTAGTAATTTTTGCGGACAAATTACACATGAACGCGCTGTCAGATAGTGCACTAACTGAACAAATTATTCATAAAATGGCGGAAGGTCGCGTGACCTAATGTCCTTCTTCCGTCCCTGACTTTAAACCCCTAACCAATCGGAGTTTCAATACAGGGAATCATCACTAACGTTTGCTTTTATTGTGCGCATGTCCTCTGGAGAAGGGATGCAAGGTTGGCATGACTGGAGTTAACCAATTTTCTAAGAGAAAAATTACTCCTTCTAACTTGGAGCTTGCAAACTCCAAGTTAGAAGTACGAAAGCTGATACATTAGCTTGTTGATGGCAAAACCTTGGCGAGTCCGTTTTGGCATATATTCAAGGGCGTGAAGGACGATTTTGACTATTGTCGATAAGTTTGGTGATGCAGGCCCTATGCAAGTGCATGAAGTAGAGTCCAGGCTAGAACACATCTGGAAGACGTGTACTGTTTTCTCAAAACTACATCGGATACGAGTGCTCGTTTTCCCGGTCGATAACATTGATGCGTTTTCCACACTAGTTATAAAAGAGAAAAGGCAACTCTTCTTGAACAGGAATTTTTGCCTCACTGATTTAGCGGTGGTTTTAAAAGTCAAGCATTCTGTTCTGGCATTTTAACAGCTATATTATGGTTGATTTTAGATAACGTGGGATACCGCATTGCTGCGATAAGGCTGAAACTTCAAATGCCCTAGAAGCCGGTTTGGAAATGTAGCAGTCCATACTGAATATAAAGTCCATAAGAATATAAAAGTTGATGCGACAACTCATCTGGTATTGAACATCAGACTACGAGTCCATTAGATATGGTTGCATAAAATTCTTTCCATTTAAACTATCTCCTCTCAAATCAGTTTGCCGTTCACATCAACGTCAAACAGTAGACCACTGAATTGTCAAAAATGGTTCGACAAATGGTGCAGTTTGCCAGAATCGTCGTAGATGTTAATGTGAAAAAATAGTATTCTGTTGGAACACATGGTTCATATAAGCTTACTGTCTGGTTCAAAGAAGTGCAAATATAAGCTTATCGATTACTTGGGTGGTATGACACTGAATGACAACAAGAAGGAATTGACCAGAAGGTCATAGAAATGAAGAATTACCATGCTTGTCCTACATTGGTTGTACATCATTGTATAAGAACGGTCACGGAGCTAAATTGTCTTTATTGATCTCTGATCAGTTGGCGGCAGTTAACTTGCAAAAGTTTCTTCCTCAAAACAGCAGACGTCCTCAGCGCGCGGTTGGGTGGGTATATCCTCTTTGCCTTCGTGCGTTTATGTGACTTCCGAAAACTATCTGTTATCCCTTGATGTGATTAGCTGACTACAAGACAGTTTCCTTGTGAGTTCACAAATGGGTCAGTAAACCCAAGAGTAAACTATCTCGCAGCAAGCTAATCACGACGAGAAACAACAGATACTCTTCAGAAGCCATGTGAGCACACCCAGTTAGGGGGGAAGTACCCTTCCAACCACGCACTAATGAGGTCACCCGTTTTGATGAAGAAAAGTTTTTTCAAGTTAAATGAAAAATCAACCGCCACCTGGTCAGCTATCAACGATTGCTGAGTGTGATGCTTGGATTAATAGTGCGAATAGAGTCCCATACCCATCTCTGTTTTTAGAATGATAAATTTGGTCACATATAATAGGAAGGTTGCAGGAAAATCCAACATGGGTACTAACAGAAATTCCGTTGTAACCCATTAGAGAAACGTGCTGCGAATTACGTGCGGTCTTCAAGTTAATACAGATGACGGAAAGCGTGCGTCTTAATTAGCCCAATTGTTAAGGCACACATCTGGTACTTAGGAGACAAAGATTTGAGTCTGTGTTTGAGTCTGTATTCTTGGGCGTTTTTTGTTCGTACGGACGATGCAAAATAATCCAGGGGTCCTTTCATGATTTAGGATGTTTATGAATTTACTTCTAGTTTATTTTGCACGTCGACGCATTTTATGCTCTTATGAACTCCACTGTTTAGCTCGGAATAAGTATAGTTGACATTGCTTACACAGTTTGCACACAATTGACACAGTATATGGATATTCCAGATTTAGGTCTTCGACAACCGGTGCATCTCAGTACAATGGTGGTGATTTGGTATTTGGAGAAATTCGTGAGGTCTATCAAATATCCGCACCAGTCTACCTGAGCGTTACAGAACAATGGTACTACTGGACCGCATAGTAAGTGGAACCGGAATGCCGGAAGCAATAAATTCAATATACTGTCTGCATGTAATCACTGCGATGCTACTCTTTGCGCATTTGCTCTTAGATATTTAAGCTTAGGGTAGTTAGTGTCTCAGAGACGAACACCTTCTCATCCAACCTGGGTAGAGACTGAGGTTTAGTGTACAGCACGGTCAAGGGCAAGTTGCTTTTAAAAGGATGATGAGCACCATAGCAGACGATTCCTATAGTATACATCGACCAAAGGGTTTTGCTCTTCATAGTGATCAGAAACACCACCCATCAGAATTCTCCGGGAATGATTTATTTCAGCGTAGACTACTCGCTTATCTGGTTTTCTTCTTCGCTGTTTCATTTTATATTGAATTAAAGGCCTAAATCATGACTACCAATCTTGAACCGGAGGAAATATAGTGAGTTCAAGGGCACCAAATCATTTCTGCATCTCGTGGTTATTGAGATTCAGTCTCAAGAGCATCTGGTAAGCGGTTAGCCACTAATTAACCCAGTCGAAAAGTGGACTTGATATCGTTATCATACTAAAAATACTACTCAGCAATGAATACAGTACATTGTAAAATCTAGGTTGTGCCGGCCGGTATAAGACTGAACAAGAGTTTGTCCCCAAACCTTTCTCCCTCAAAGTCGTACAAGGACGTTTTACCGAGAACAACCAATCGCTATCTAAATATACCTACATCATTGCTGACACTCATCTTTCAGTGCCTTACGACCACATAGTTTATCTAATTATTTTGAAAGCTCTAAAGCATACGGAGGAATAAATGGACGTGAAGTAACTCAGTATTTCTATGCCGTAAGCTTTCTGAGGTTTTCAGCCCTTCAAATGCTCATTCATGGGGTCTGAAAAGAAACAGCCGGTACCGACTCTACAAACAATGGTTAGACACTATTTCTCACAACGTCCTCAGCC
This sequence comes from Opisthorchis felineus, assembly GCA_004794785.1. Classification (NCBI taxonomy): domain Eukaryota; kingdom Metazoa; phylum Platyhelminthes; class Trematoda; order Opisthorchiida; family Opisthorchiidae; genus Opisthorchis; species Opisthorchis felineus. Next base: position 1,844,879 of record SJOL01007384.1, read on the forward strand.
GAGCACGGGGGGCTGTAGGGAGACCCCATTCTGAAAAGCGGAGTAAACTCCGAGTAAACTCTTTGGAATCCGTTTTCGCACTCTTCCGCCAAGTCACACATTCCTCATCTCGCAGTGTGCGCCCTTCTCAAAGGGGAATAAAGAACACTTTCGTCTCGGTAGACGATGATTTGGCATGCCGAAGGTGATGGTGCTGGATGTTTTCCGCCACTGAATTACTTGCTGCGCAACTAAAAACCTGTTTGCTAATTACCTCGTTGCAAATTCATTGAGCGTTCACGACACCGGCAACGCTCTTGAGACACTGGTGCTACAAAACCTGAAGACAACTCAGATCATTTGCTCACAGGGGACATGTCTCAGAGTTGAAACTGCTATTCAACATAGCACTTACCGTAGCCTGGTAAGCGCGATATTTGAGTCTCAGTGATGTTTGTCTGACGCTACAAAGAACAGTGCTTGACAAGCGTGATTCGGACCTTCAAGAATCATGCGCCAAATTCCTAATACACATTTCCGACAGATGTAATACACTCAATGAGGTATATAAATTGCGCCAGATCTTCCAGTGCTTCTCTTTGGGTTGTGGGCGGGGGGCATGTCCAGTCACTGCACGTTCCCTCTGTGGGTGCAAAACACACCGGTAGGTGATAGTGCAATGGCCAGTTCTCTCAACAGCGCTTGTTCTTGATCTTCGCCTTCAAAAATCAAGATGACTTTCTCTGCACACTCCAAATCCGTGAGGTTCTCACAACCGGCCATTTAAACCCCGGAGTTTTGAAAACCCTTCAACGTTTGCCTCATTAGTTTGTCGATGGTGAAGCTGGATAAAATATAGAGGCTGGGCATCTTATTAAGACTATACTTTTTACAGGAAAGCTTTTGGAGAGATTCAACAAACTCTCACAAACACGAAACTATTCGAATAGAGGAATCAGATTATGTTCGTGTATATCGGGGGTATTCTGTGGTGAACAAGCGTGGTTAGAATCACTGACTAGCTGACGGAATATAACGCACCCATGAAGTCAAGTAAAATAAATATTGTGGGTTGTTTGTATATACAACCATTCTCTAACACCTTATGGAGTGTAAAGTTGTGTTCAACACAGCCTCTACTCGGTCGAATTACCGCTTGATTCTCACGGATTAAGATGTCGCGTGCCGTCTTATAACAGTGAAAAATCAGCGGTGCCAGAGGTCTTGATAAGATGGGAGTCAGGCTGATATTTATGTGGTTACTACACTTACACGAGTATTCTATTTGAACATGGGTATTACTATCATGTGTTCTCAGTTGCCTGGGATGGTTGTTTTCTCCAAGATAGATGCAACCAAGTGGAGCACTGGCAGGAAAATTTACCGCCGTCCTTGAACATGGCTGGTGTCCCGGACCAGCAGCAGGGAGAATTTTAAGCAGTGATATACATATGCTTTGAAAGAAGCAACACACCAAGCCGCTGACAAAACGTGATCTTTCACTGTTGAAATACACTTAAAGAAGGCAGCTCAGATGTGGTGCTTATTCTGTCGGCTGTTCTCTCTAGAGAGAGTAATGACCTTCTCATGTGATATATTATGTTGGTTACCAGGGTTTTGTGGCTGTTTATCATAAGAACTCAGCAACGGTACGAAAGCGGATAATTCACAAACATATGTGATTGAGTAATCTGGTTTCATCGCTGCTTTATCTATCAGTTTCGATGTAAACTCTATAACTACCCGTGCTGCACTCAACCAGTTATCAGTGGGTACAACGAACATTTTGAAATCTGCACAACAAGTTGTTTGGCCTGAACATTCTCAGTTCTCAATTTTTTTATTCTCGTCCAAACAAACTCCATTATCTTGACACTTGATAGTACACTGTGTTTGAATACTGGCAGCTCAGGTAGATTCACTTATAGTTGACCAGGTGGATATTGGTATGTTCACCGACCTTGGCAATTGACGTCCGAACTGATGGAGCCTGCTCGAATGGAGATTAAACGTTTGCAAGTCAACTGGACAAATCAACAGTTATTACCTTTCCCCCACCGCTCTATATGGCCTGCATACTTAGCCAGTCTTGGGCTACTAAACGAGATAGTCTTTCGCACATAAAAGCCTCAAATGTTCCCATACTAATAAGTTTGCTGAAAACTCTTTGACAGCCCACTATTGGCTTTGTCCCTCTTAGGACTCATCATTTGCAACATCAGACGGTTTTGTCCGACACATCCAGCTGAAGGTCATCATAGATGCAAAATTCAATTCAAGTCTCCTGTTGCCACCAAATTAATTTGTAGCTAGGTGTAGTTCATCAATATACTGAAGGTTTTTCAACTTTGGAAAGATTACTAGTAAGCATGTTGTGGATGCCAGGATGCGGTTAAAAAAATAACCATTTGCAAAGGGAATTAGAATTTTGCAATTTATTTGCTTCGTGGTCACTGCGTACCAGTTGTAGATGACGGGCCAGTATTTCTTCCCTATTCCCATTCATTCGGACGTCCTTTTTATTTCATGCCCTTTGGGAATGAACGAAATAATTATTAAAAAGCACGGTTCCCAGCTTTGTACACCTTTTTTTGAACACAAACGCGACGAAAAAGCCACGTTATTCTTCTATTTCCAGCATTCAGATTGGTCAAAATTACATCTGCAGGTCCTGCAGGTCACTGGCAGACTCAGGCTCAGGAAAGACTGTCGGACCGAAAGATCAAGTTAAAAGTCTTTTTGCACAGTTTTCTCATTCGACTGAAGTTGGTGGTCAGCTGTTTGTTAGCTGTGCACAAATACCTTCGTATCCTCCGATGGTAATTGGATTGGGGCAAAAACATTTTGTCCTGAAAGCACGAGATTATATAATTCAAGTAAGTGGTTGTATTGGTTAATAATAATACACCGAAACGAAATGCTGGAGCTCAACCACCACACATACTGGAGGACGAATGTCATATTAGAGTGAAAAAAGCGGGGTTTCGGGAATTTGGCATAAGCAATCACATGTCCCTGAATGACGCGACCAGAAACTAGGTGTCTGTTCTCAGAACCTCGAAAAGGCAAACTCATCTGACCAACATTTCGGAGTAAGACGTCGTCAGTGTGATTGGCCTAGCGCTTTTTTGAACCCCATCCAATATGACGTCTAAATTCTGATTACCCTAATATTATCGTATAGTTGGCCTGTCACACTAGCATTTATTTCACATCGAATTCTGTATACCTGGATCGAAAACCCCGTCATGTTGTGAAATTGGTTTAATTTTTCCAATCCGTGACAAGTTGCTGTACTAGATTTCTAACGTATACATCATTCCATAACCTGTTTACACTCAGATCTACGAGTTTTCTCCGGACTACTGTCTGCCCAGTGTCTGACAATATGCTGGATCTTGCCATCTAATAAAAACCGATAAGTTGGGACCATAAAAGATAAATCTTCGGGAACCTAGTCATGGTGCTGTTTAAAGTAGAGATTCTGTTTGGGAGGCTTTCACGTGAGCACATCATCAGTAATGCGGTTAGGCTATTCTATCGATGCACTGTGCTACCAGATAACGTAATACATCAAGGAAAGATTAGTGCGAAATAAGAACAGAATTACCCGGTTCCGCTTTTTGCATTGCGAGAAGCAACTGACCACAAGAATGAAGAGTTTTTAAGAAGAGCCAGTCTTTTTGGACCTGATGCAACCTGTTTTATGTTGAGTTGGTCACTCCTAATAAGTATGAACGGGGGTTAATTGCTTTTGGCGCTAGCTGGTACATACGTGCCTGATTCCCTTGTCTGTTCCCATTCCTCCTTTGCAGGACAATCGGTCCGCGCACAACGGCAGCTTAAATCTATCGGGCGGGACCTGTTTTTAGCTTGATAAACGCTATTTTGTGCCAGTGGTGTTTGTGTACGGTTATCTAAAGTACAATTACTGTGTTCTCAGTGAGCGAGGTTGTCCGGGTACGTCCGAAGTGACGGCTGCAGAATTACCTTTCTCTTTGCATTGGTATATGTTGAAGTCACTAGTTTGCTTCCTGGTTGACTTCCATAGTTGTATGCATCGAGTGCACATATGCACTGCACGTTCGGTCATCCATAAAACCGGTATGGAAGAGAATACTGAAGGGAATATAGGCAGCTCAGGTTGGTTGTTGGTTCGTTTACTGATCTGGGAAATTAGGTTACAAACCTTTTCGCATCAGTCGGGGTGAAGTATTTAGTGAGCCTCCGTGGCCCAAAGAGAAGCGGTGTAGTGCGTCAGTTGAGTTGCCAATATTCTGGGAGATACGATGTTCACAGAAGCTCGACTCCAGAAGAACATTGCCCCCCGGCAAGCTTTCATCCATGAATGTTCGCCGAAACCAGTTCTGCTTACGCAGAATACCGATTTTCTTCACGATGAAGGGAATTGTCACCCCAATTGTTGAAGAAACTTTTGCAACCTAATGGCTTAGCTCAGTGAACAACCAGTTGTAAGTAACATGTACTGTGCCAGTGAGACTGGTGATAAAAAGAAGGTAAGCTGCCAAATGAGTCTGACTGAGAAATAAGTGTAACATCCAACTAGGCAAAAGTTTACACCCGTGAATTTCTACATTTTTACTGACCGGATATCTCTTTTGGACAAAAATTCGCCAATCATGTAAGCCTGTCACAAGAGTGCATTTCACCCGGGCCCAAGATTGCGAGCCTATTGGTGGAAACATCTTCTCTTATTCACCCATCCTTCATGTCAAAAAATGATACCTGTATGCTGACAATAATTTTTTTCTTTAGGAAACAGTCAATGGTGCACAGCGCTGCGTTTTGGGAATTCTGTATCGGCCGGGAAAACCTAGGACGCACTGGACTTTCGGTATTTCGTTTCTTCGAAGCTTTCACACAATTTTTGATCAAAGCAACAGTCGAATCGGATTTGCTAAAGTGAAATGCTAGCACAATATAATATACTCTCCAAGACCTCGCTTTATTAATTTTGGGGCGGTCATTTGGTAGAGCAATTTGTAAAGATTTTTAATCGGTTTATAAAGCAGTTCATTATGTTGAGCTCGACAAAGGCGCAAATAACGTTTCCACAATAAGGGACAAAATATTTCGAAATAAGATATGGTGCTTCAACTGAGGCAGTTATAACCTGTCCGGATACTTGCATAGTAGTCTATGTACACATAAAGTTGACTGAAATTTTGACACCGAATGCACGTTTCGTGAATTCTTGTTTACCATAATATCGCCTCACCAGATGGCTGACCGGGGAAACTGACTTACATCCTACATACAGACTTGTGTGCGTGGACTTCGCAAACATTCTGTTTACTTTTGTGTACATTTTGTGGTTGGACACGTATCAGTGCCAAAGATGAGCTCTTCTTGGTTTTCGGCATAGTTTGGATGATACTGTCAGGCACTGATTTTGATGTGCCAGTTATGTAGCAGGTATTGTTCCATATAGCGTAGCATATAATGTACATATTACATACTGTACAAACTGCACTTATTTATTCAATTTTAACTATTACCATTTTTGCCTAGCTGCTTGACCCCTGAGGTGAGTTTGCACTCAATAAGCTTGCGAGCTGAAACTTATTTGACGTCTGTCCAGTAGACCGTATAGAATAATTTATAAGTTCTCTAGGCAAAAGCGGCATTTATTTGGTCCTGAACTAACGGATATTGCGTGACCTCTAATACTGCTGGAACTTCTCTCAAACTGCTTGTATACTACTGCAATTCTGAGGACATGCTCGTAGACTCACGAAGACAAAAAGCAACGCATGAAATATTTAGGGGCATAATGTGGTACTTTGCCATTAAGCGAATTTTAAAGCTCACATTGTTTAGGTGGCTCTTGTGTTGTCCACTATCATTTGGTCGCTCTACTCATCAGAAAAGCCAGCGGCAGGACATGGTGTCAGACTTATATGAACCGGTACATCATACGCGTCGCCACTACCCTCAGGGTGTAAAAAAAAATTCACGACGCCAAAAATTATGAGCAAGAAAAAGCATGTTCGACGTCTCCACGAAACCAACTCAGACCATTGGTGACAAAAACATTGGAGGCCAGAACAACCATGGCAAACGAACTACACTCCTCTATTTGGTTGTTGGCTTGTTCGCTGAGCGGGGCAATTTGACGGCATATATATATATATATATATATATATATATATATATATATATCAGATTAGTGGTAACCGAGTAAAATATATTACCATCACACACCGAATGACNTATATATTAGATTACTCAATAATAAGCACCTTCCTCATGGAGAGAAACATTTCGGCAATTACTTGTGAGTTTATCGTGGAAGCTTAAAACCAGCCTATAAACATCTATGAAGCTCGCATCCAGGTAAAGGAAGCCTTTTCCTCCAGCTGCGCAGAGTTGCGCACTATGAATTCTAATCTTTATGGCTCTTCCGATGGATCACTTTACCAAGATTGATCGCTTGTGTTCATCGACCCCAAAGGATACTGCACCAAGCAAAACCTTTGAGATAGACTCCCGTTAGTTTGAGGGTCCCCCTGGAAGCATGATATTGCTGATACAAGCGCACTACAGTGCAGCCCGGTAATATAACAATATACTCTGGATAGACAGGAATCAAATGAAACTCATCGGAGCAAGACGACCAGATCGCTTAAGGTCCCTTTGTATACGAGAACATTTTTTTGATTGTAAATTTTTAACCATCTAACAGGTGATTTTTAGGCTAGAGAATTCCCATAAGTTCAGTATGATCAAGAACAAAGGCTGAGAGACGGTGACCTACTCGGTGTGTCAGTATCCGGAAAAGTGGAACAGGTGAAATCGGTCTAAACACGGTTGGCCTAAGGCAAACCAAATATCACCGACATCATTCGGACTATTCGTGAAGTTTGACTTAGCCACACAGAGTTACATATGATAAGAAGCTTGATATATCCACGGGAACGGTAGAGAAGGTAAAAGATACTTTGTGGCTAAAAAGTAGGGTATGAAAAATGATCTAACGATGGCTGCATCGATAGCCAATTTCCAGATCCATTCATGCTAGTCATTTACAACGAAGCTCCACAAGTAAGTTTGAAACCGGTTGTCACTTCCTTCTGGTGCTGCTCAAAGTAGACCTATTCAGAGCCCGCCTCCGGTCTTTCCGAAAGCTCTGTGTGTTTGTACGTCAAGCTGCTTCACTGTTCAACCAGTATGGCTTTCAACAAAGCAGCATACATGCATATAGAAATAGACTGGTGAGAAAGCTTTCTTTTTAAAAGTTTATTTCTAGAGGTTTTGTTGGTTTCGTGAAACAATTTTTACTAATACAGTCATTTTTGAAAGCACAGCAATACTTTTGCTTTCGCGTATGCTAAGTAACTGACACTAGACACTCAGGTAGCTTCCGTTTCTCCAGCATTCAACCTGGCACCCAACTTCATCATCATAGTGCTTAGCCCTTGAGACGGACAGTAAAAGTGAGAAAAGTACATTTGCATTTCGCCTAAGTTTGTTACAGTCTTTGTTATCTGCAATCATGCGCACGGTTGGAAGTCCAAATAACCGATTTTCAAATGTTTCGTTTCACACTGATGGACTACATAACACCTGAACATAGATGTAAAAACTTCTTGTGCGAGCACAATTGGATGGAAATATGTAAGAAGTATTTATATTGAGGAGAGGGTCAAAGGCATTCAACTGGGTGATTCCAACAGTTTTTTATTGTGCAACAAAATGCTGCAGTAGTAAAAGCAAGAACGTTCTTCATTGCTGAGTTGTCCGTTAACAGATTACTAACTAAACGGTTACAAGCAATTCGAAACGAAAGCACAGAGCTTTTGAAAAGCGAAAATTCTCAGGTGTTCCCTTGAACTTTTCTGGATGTACTTTGAATATTAAACAATAATGAGTAAGCACTGAAAAGCGGCTCCATAACTTCCATACTGACTTCCCATCAGATGCGGAGATGGAGTTTTGACACTTGCCCAGACACTACTCGCATGCCTCACCAGTAGTATACACCGTTATACCAGTACTGGACCAATGCTGCGCTTTATTTAATAGTCAGGTTTTTTTACGTGTTTGAAGGTTATACTGGTACATCATCATACTAAATCTGCGTACTACTTGTCGGTTTACTTAGCGGTTATTGATGAGCACAGTTAATATTACCGCAACGTAATCGAACGAACAAAAATATTACGGGAGCACCGTCAGTGCGGAAAATCGATGGTGGCGTAACGTGCAAACGTCCTAAAGTTGAACAATTCAATAATGAATTGAGAAGTGGCGTCTAATATTAAAGTTGAGGAAGTAACGCGAGCATTTATGTATGCAAGTTGAAACGATTTACCCTGACAGACTGGTACCCATATCCCGCAAATCTTTCAGCCATTTTTTTCTTCAAAAAACAACATTATCTGTATACTTGTGAGCGCTTTAACGCCACAGTTCTGTTCTGACTACTTCGAATGAGATAAGGATGACATTGTTCCTTTCCAAAGATGCTAGTTCACCATGTTTTTGGTGCTTCTAAACCTTTGTTTAATGAATGTGTGTGTAAAGTGTCGAGAAACTCGTTTTACGATTGCTTCATGGCGGATTCATTTGTACCAATCTATCAGCGTGGTATTTCGGAGACAGTGGTTATAAATGGCCTTATAAATCTAAAGCTCCATCAACTTAAACGTTCACGTAAAACATCCATCAAAAAAACTGTCTCTACCATCCCAGAACAGAACGAATTTTAATCTGGTGTAAAATCCGTGTTATTGATAAATCGAACTGAACATTTTTGGGGAACAATGTATTATGGAGGTCAACTAGCATTTAGAAAAGCGAAAACACGTAGATATTTTGCGATCAAAAGACTACATTTAGCAGGTTCATCTATCAAGTGAAATATTGCAGTTGTTTAAGTCACATATAAAACAGCGCATCGTACAGTCGTGGAGTGCTGATAGGTGTGGCACATTCAGTACAACGGTGGCTTCTTGTAAACTTTCTTATGAATACAAATTTACGACCCCTCAAACGTATCTTCACCGTGAAAATAAATTCAGTTTATCGAAACACACACTTAAATGTCATTTGGCTGGACTGAACGGACACTATAGAGAATGTTCACGTCTGCGCTTATTCTCAGTGTCCTAGCAAGGATCATTCTATGAAATAGTAATACTGGTCCCACTTTCTTTGCTGGGATCCCTAGAGTGCTCTGTAGCCTCTTATACCCAACTTGAAGAGACACATTTTTTGGCAGGTGGTGGGATTTAAGTCAACTGTTTCTGGAGATACATCTACCCAACTAACCTCTTTTCGACTGATGGCGGTGTGCGGGGACTTTGGGATTTTCAATTGATATTTCGTGAGGTAAGTTAAGCCAGTTTATGCCAAAGAGCCAAATGACACTCTATAGCTGATTCATTCATATTGGAAACCATCAGAAGTGCATACCTTAGGAAACTTCAGGAAGTTTGGAATCCACAACCTCCTGGTTGCTCGTTTAAATACTTGACCGTTCGGCAAAGTGATATGGCTTCCGTCATAGACAGGATACAGAGCAACTCATCCTTCAAAGTGTCATCAAATTGCACTACTGATCACCTAGTTGTGGTCGAATTGCGAGGTATTCAAACTACTGGCCGCCAGGTTGGAGGTTCGAAACTCCCTGGGGTTTTGTGAGAAGCTCAAAGCTGATGATTTCCAAAAAGGATGAAAAATCTACGCAGTGCGTCTCGGATTTTCAGAATGGGCTGTTTTTACTCATAGGACGAAATCTCAGTTGATAACGTCTTTTCGGGAACGAACTTCTCAAAGTAGAATACGGCTCTTCTAGTGTATTCTACTTTTACTTGTCAGTTTTCGAGTGTATGTTTCACAGTGAAAGAACAGTCAGTTGTTTTGTCATCAACCAGTTGTGTTCAGCATTAAAAACGACGAACCACAAAGATATGTTCACTTATGTGAAATAAACAACGTGCTAAATTTCCAGATGCGTACTATTACTGATATTGGTTATCATATCAGACAACCATGTCCCGAAAATTAGACCCTCGTTACAAACCTTTCAAAATTAGCATCATCGGGTTTACGGGGTTTATAGGTTCCACAGAGTCATCGGATTAGATACCGTTCTATAATACTCCGGAGTTTATTCACGTGCAATCAGTTACATTCCGCTGGTACATCAGCTCAACCAAAGTAATTAGCATTAAACCTGGAACTTTGATGTACGATTTGAAGCTTATTCCAGTGGCTAGAACTAGGACCTTGTCAAATGAAACAGATGAGTGATATCGCTTTATTCTGTATCCTTGCAGTCAGTTAACTTCTAAAAAAAGCCGACATGGTAGTTCCGAATGAAGGACGTTTGCAATCTAAGAATTGTTGACTACAATAAAATCAAAGTAAACGAAGGCTATTTCTGTGGTCACCTGTCAGTTGTCTTTAAACGGATCAAAATAGGCTAGATGCAAATTGTTGTCCATCGCTGGAATCGTCGGAATCCGGTCAGTTCATCCATAGCTCTGGATTTAGAAAAAAAGCATACAAACATTGAACAGAAACTGGATGTTGTTTATCATCCCCATCCGACGTCGGTATAGTGCTCCATTTTGATAGGCTTATAGCCATTAGGTGAATACCTTTAACTATTCGCTTCACCTCTGTTGGACATCCCACCTGTATGATATTAACTTCACCGCCTCTAGATTGTTGATTAGCTTCTACTTGGTCTATGATCGTATCTTGTAACCCAAGTTGTTATAATTTGTCTCTTTTGCGTCTGTCTATCACGACGTCACACTGTGTGTTTCATCTCTTTGATTATATATATATATATATATATATAGTGCTCAAAAACGAACAGAATTTACGTGATTTCACTGAAGCGTTCCCTTCTCTTGCTTTTTTGTAGAGCTACCACTATTCCTCACTGTCATTTTCAATGGGCTAAGCTATTTAAAAATAACTTGATTGGAAAGCGCCATTTTCATCAGTAGGAGCCGTGAGATTGAGGCTGATTGAGTGAAAAAAAACACCAGGTGTTTTCAGTCCTGATGATTTCCTATGGGGAAACCGCTTAGAACTGTAACACGCACGAAACTAAGTCTACGGCCTAATGATAATCTAGGAGTATTGTGGAACGTTAACTGACAGTTCGTGAATGACAAGATATCTATCAAAATGGAGACAAAGCCGAAACCCACTGAACTTATTCAGTACGGTTTTCAGCCTCCTCTCAGATCTCAAGCAATCAATAAAATTGAATGAAGTGAAAAAGGCTGTACTGCCTGTGTTCTTTGCACTCATTTGCTTCCAGAAATTCGCATTGGTTCTAAACTACAAGCTGGTTGTAAAACATTTGGGTACCCTGATCTTCTCACCATCGTTGAAATGCTGTTGGCTGGCTTAAATCAAAAGCGCACAGAACAAGCTTTTTACCAAGCCGAGCCATTTATCCGAAACAACAAGAACTTCCGAGATTATGCGTGAAGCAAAACTTAAAGCTATTTAAACTGACAAAGACGAATAAACTCAGTGTACAAAAACTGGGTTCTCTTCTTCAACTGGGACACTTCACCTCTGCAAAACCCATTTTCTTTTTCTCGTGGTCAAATATTGTGTGAAAAAAACGCAGAATCGACGTTCCAAAAGTCCAGTGAGTTCGCTTCTCCTCTGGAATAAAACGGATGCCGAAGATACAGGTGGCTCTGCCTTCACGCACATCCTTGGGGTAAGCGAAACGAGGGAAACGTGCATGGAGTCAACACAAGTGAGCGTTATTTGTTATTCCAAACGTCACTGAATAACCTCACTGGTACTTACCCGATAAATAAGATCCCTCGCACGTAAAATGAATGACTTCTCTTGTATGCCAATTCGAATAGGTGGATAGTCATTTATCGTGCTGCAGTCCACATAGAGTGTTCCTTTCTTTATCTGAGCGTTTTTGAACTGAGAAAACACCCGCTCTACTTGTAGTCTCGGACCAACTGTTTTAACCGCACCGGTGTCTGCAAGCGCCTGACAGGAATGGCAGATTTCAACTTCACCAACTGCAATACTAAAAAATGGAAAGCGTTGAATCTATTCGTCCATATTTTTTGAGACTTCATCTTTTGTAATCTCGATGTCTGCAAAGTTTACCTGTAACAGGGCATCTCTCCGTAATTTACCAGAAGAGAGCAAAACTAAGCAGTCTGCCATAGAAACGCCAAGTGAATACTTCCAAGCGTGTTTATTATCCGAAGGGTTTTCTATTCCAGGCAAGGGATAATAAAAACCAGCCAGTCATGTAAGTCACTGATCTCCAAACTTGTCAGTTGTGGCTAAATTCACCACTGTGACGAATGGATTTACAGCCAAAATTGCGCAAGGGGATATCCTATTCAGTACGTCCGTTTGAAACTACCACGAGTCTGCAGACCAGCTGTATCCAATCTGTTTCAATGTGGTCTCACTTACCTTGGTGGGGTGACTGAGGATATCAGTGCATATATCACCATCATTTTGTGCCTGAAATGTCAGCTCATGAGCAAGTGCCCGGTTACAACAGTTTTTGCAAAGTATAGCCATCCTGGGAATCTGCTTTCAACTGGGCTGTCCATGCTGTTCAGAATGATTCTTCTCTACAACGACGGATGGTTTAGTTGGAATAATTACTGGTGTTTGAGTTCTTTGGTACGGCCTATGGTTTTAGAATCTGGGTATAAACCTATCAGGACCGAGCCTTTAAACTCTGATTCGGTGATATTTCGGTGCTTATTTGTTCAAAGGATGTTATAAACCAGCGAAAGGTTCACCTCGGATACCATTACTCCCACAAGAGATGACACAGCCAACTGCTTTCAGCAGAGTGGTTGTCAGTTTACAGTCACCCGGATGGGAAGTGCTTGAATTCAATCGGGAGTCACTTCTCCAGAAAGACTCATAGAGCATTTACCGATAGTTTCTTTAACTTTTCTGTAATTAAATATCATTCAATGTGTACTGCCACGTTTTTCTCCACCGAAATCATTTTCCCATCCCATCAAATGTCACAGTAGAGTAAGATTTTATTAGGAAATCATACGATTACCAGTGAAATTCATTTTAGCAAAGCTTGTAGAGTTCAGTTCCTTTTTCTTCCCCGACTGACAGTTTATTCTAAATTGACCTCATATAATTGCTCGACATAAGTACATCTCAAATTACAGCGAATTTTACTGGAATTCCAGTCATAACATACATCAGAAACACCGCTTTTGTCAGCGTTCTTGGTCCTTGGTCCAATCAAGGGCCAATTTTTGACGAAAAGCGGCTTGTTTAGGACACACTTCATGTTTTTTTCACTACATAGTCCTATTACTTAACAATAGCTCAATACAACAAAAAAGTAAGATACGTAACAATTGGACAACACTCCTCCACAAACCTGATTAGTGAGGTTTCATGGTTTTCTCAAATCAAGCCCGTCCAACATCAACATTCATACTGGATACAGTAAGGATTCAGTGTTCCACTCTTTTACGTCGGTCTGATGGTAGCTGGATTCTTGAAAGCTAATCCCCATGTGAAACAAATTTCGGACACTCGTGGGGCACTCACAAACATTCCCGTGCTTGGCATACAAATTGTAAGAAATTCGGGAATCGCCTTTCAAAAAAATTCTTGCAGGCAAACACACTGTATCACGTCACCCGTCAGCCACTCAGACTATCTAAATTTGTCTGTCTGACTGCTCAGGAATCCCTCTCCCGTAGTTATTTAACCTGTTAAAATACAAACGTAAGAAGACCTCAGCGACTATGTCAAGTAAAAGGCTATAATACTGTAATGGATTCTTTGGGATTGCTTAGATTATCCGTGACGTAAATGACGAGCAGCCGTTTATTGGTAATCATATTCATCAACCGAACATTTACTGAATCCGTATGTCGCACAGGGTCACTACACGCGAGTCTGGCTCACGAGGGCTAAAGTAAAGAAAGCTTAAAGGAAGTCGAAGGAAAAAGTACTTGCCGAAAATTTGACACTAACTTTGCTAAATACGAATAAGTAGTTGGTCTTTGGTTTGTTTGCTACGCCGGGTAATGTTTGCCAACCCATAGCTGCTTCACACTCCGCCCCCAGACAGCGCACTGATGATGTCACCTCGATCGACAATGAAATGTTTGCAATAAAATTGCCCAGCTCAGCGAGCAAACCAGCGACAATCTGCACGACCTGAGCTACAAACGTTCTCCTGAATAACAAATAAATAGCTGTGGTGTGACAGTTACTCACTATATCTGCTTTCCATGTGGATACAGTGGCCTATTAAGAGCCAAAAGACGTCTTGAGTTTGTACCCCCTTACAGTAACTTTACAAGGTCATTTGCTTCGACATACCTGCGACAAATCCAGAGAAGACACAAAAATCGGCTAGAAGTATCGCCGAATTCAAGGTCCCTGAGTCGACATGAAGCATCGAATCAACGTACCTGGGAAACATACTCTCTTTGGACCACATATTCATAAATATTACCCAACATGCACAACTACTCTCATTTGCATACGAATCTGGTTTCGAGTTCTAATTGAATCGGACTATTATGAATGGAAGATTCATCTAGGTTCAGTCGAGTCTCCAGCTGAAACCGAATTCTTCTGCAGATCAGAGTATTTGTCGAAATCTGTACATTACGGGTTCAGGTAAAACATGAGTTTGACGGAAACTCAGGGACTGCGCCTACGTCGAAGAGTTTTCAGCAACCTTATGAGCGGCGTGGTGCGTTTAGATCTGTTTCATGTAACATAGACTTTTGCCTTTAACTAGTGAACTGGTTTGTTCACAAGTCAAAAAGACTCTGTGCCTGGTTGTTGATCTGTTCGGCGAGCTTGGCAGTTGGATTGCAAACGTTTCATCACCAATCGAGGTGACATCGTCAGTACGTGGTTGAGTGGGCCACTCAACCCCGCACTGACGATGTCACCTCGATTGGTGATGAAACGTTTGCAATCCAACTGCCAAGCTCGGCGAACAGACCACCAACCAAGCAGCGCACCCGAGCTACCTATATTCCAAAACAGACTCTGTGCCTATTGTGCATAACCAGTTTTCAGGCTTATCTTTCTCGTAAGCAAGCCCAGATTTATTCGTACCACCAAAAGCAATTTCATAAATCCATGGGTGTATCCGCAGGTAAAACTGAGATTTCAAATAAAAGACGAAGCTCAGTGTGCACAGTCAACATTCACAACAGTAAGGTTGTGCTTGAAACATCTAAACGTTGAATTGGTGAAAGATCCTTACATTCTGATAGTGTCAGTCCGTTTCAAATTTCCACTACAGTCGTGGTGACAACAGTCACTCCAAGGGAGTAAACATGAAGTCAGCATTGTGGTTGTGCACGAAACTATTTATAGAGGTATTTTCTGTAAAATTTCCAGGCCTTTTGTCTCATTCAACAAGTGCGAATCTCTCTGATATCAATCAAGTGATTCCGAATATTTGACCTTTTCAGTCGACACGTCAACCCCATGAGACAGTTTCGCTAAACTATGCCTACAACATCAGTTTTTCACATTTCGCTTTTTCAGTGAGTGAAAGCTCTAAAAAATCTTATAGGTCTTCTAAACATTTTCATCACAATTCCTATACAGCAAGCACCGTTGTCTCAGGAAGTAAAAGTAATTTTTTCTCGTTTCAGCAGTAGCCAAAACACACAACGCACAACTCGTAAGATTATTCCAAAACCCCTGACAACAGACAACAGACAAAAGATTCATGATGGATTCTGCCAACTAAGATGGCTTTGTTGACCTGACCAAAACAGGCAAGTTTGCATGGGTGGCTCTTCTTTTGTGCAATGTCTCCAAAAAGGGGCATTTCCAGAAATGAACAAATATGAATCGCTCACAGTTTGACGGAAAATTTCCACGGCTTCTTGATTTTGACATAAGTCGGTTTACTGTTCTGAAAATCACTCCGAATCACTCCAAACACCAAATCGCCCACATTGTCGCCCTTTGGGTTTTCAGAGTTGCTAAAATATAGAAAAATTTATTGCGAATATTTCTTTCGACGTATTACTATCAACTTTCAATAGCGATCAACCTCCAGGCGAGTATGCCCCAAAATGGAGTTTGCGGTTCCAACTTGATTTATATACAAGCAATTAGCTAACCCTGTTTACTCTACTTGAGGGAGGAACACCATGAAACATAATATGAGGGAAACATCTTATTTATAAATGTGATAGAATAAAGGACATGCAAAATCTTTGCATGTGCTTAGTTTAAGCAATCGAAAAACGACATCTTGAATAAAAATGCAAGCACACATAGAGCAAAGAGATCAATAAAGAGTCTGTACGTAAATGTGCAGCTTCGAGTATCCTCCGCGGTATTTGGGTTAATAGGGCATTCGTCCCGTTTAGGGAAGGTCATGAGCCAGAGTTCCGTCCAAAATTGCCTCTTCAAGCCTTTTTTCGCCATCATCAAAACCCTTTTCCCTTCCACACCAAGATTTATAAGGAACTTGACAAAAAAGCATTAGAATTATGGAAAGCTTAACATGACTGCAGTTTCTGGTTCCGTCAGTTTATACTGCTTTGAATCGCAGAAAGTCTCCGCATTTTACTCATCTTGCAACCAAACTCATCTAACCCCCCTCCCACATAAAATGACGGATATTGCCATTACAATCTTTAATCAAGCTAGAAGTGCAGACGAGTGGAATCTCAAAAGGTTCTGTAAGTTGACTATTTAGGGGTTCCCGTCAATTACAGGACAACCCAGCTGACAAGATCATGTGTGATCCAACTGTTTTATGTGGTTCTGAGCTGGGAATTTTCCACTTTAGTAAACAGAAGCAAAGTAAATCGCAGTAGTTTATTGTGCGATTAGTATGATTTAGACAAAAGATGTGACTTCACGAAACACACTCCTGTACTGACGTTTGAAAGGATTGACCGTGCAACTGCCAAGTGGTAACGTCTGGTCGTCATATTCACTGAGGAATGCTGGCAGAAAACCAGGAATGACACCAGATTTATGGAATTTTGTTGGCTCTAGTCATGTCTTCGACTTGTTTTTTTAGTAATGCCGTTGCTTCCTTTAAAACTAGACTTGAATGTTTGATTCTGTTCGTTTAAGAAGCAACTGGTCGTGGCATCGAAGATTCCACAAGGTGACAATGCTGTGGCCGTATCCTCCTGGCTGAAGGGCGTTAATAGATATGTTGCGCATATCCTACTCATAGTGTTTTAAGTGACAAACTAACCAGCAGGTAAAACATCTTCAAGTAGGAATTGCCACAAATTAAGACTTCATATAAACGTGTAAGCTCGTGAATTTGAAGGTACCATCACAAACAATGAGAGAGGATGTGGTGAACCAGTTCTTTCCTGGCAGGCCATGAAAGTGTCTGAGCAAACTAAAGGCGGTATGAAGTTGAGTTGTTGAAAAATAATTATACCTCCCCTGTCTCATTCCACTGTGTACAAAAGTTGCATAAATTTTTCAGATCAATAAATGCAGTCACTTGAATAACGTCGGATTTCTATGAGACTGTTTTGGTTTCCCTGTGGATGGGCTACAGCTAAATTTGTGTTACTTTAAAAGAAAAGAATAAGACAGACATGTGATTCTACAAAATTTCCACCACTCCCCGAAACAAACAACCACATTCTCCTTAATCAGTTGAATACGAGTCAAGCGCAGGTCATTTTGGTTCGCTATCATGTCTTCTGATTGGTGTGTCCCTGAGATCACTTGACATTCAAATGGGACCAGCATCCCAAACGACTTCAGGAACACACCATTCAGAAGACATGATAGCGGACCTAAATGACGCTTAACTTAACGCTGGTTGTAGAAATCCTTGAGAAAGGTTGCGCACGGTAACCGAAACATGGGATTATAACATCCTATTCCACTACTCTGTGTTTTGACATATTATACCCCACATGGCGCTCCATCCGGGGCCAGTTTGGCCCAAAACTCCTAAACTGTGACAAAAACCATGGTTTTACAAATATCTTGTTTTTTAGTATCCTTCAGATTTTAACCCAATCTTACTTGTTTATAAATGGTCCGCCGCAAAGTTCATGATCACAAGATACTTACTAAGACATCGCTAGTTAAGTAAATACATAGCCCTGTGTGGCAAACGGTAGATGTGGACTGGGGGGTTTTGCGGTAGAACTTACTTCACGCAAACTGTGGTAGAAAGTCACATCCATATATCAGCGTAGTGAGCGGGAATCAAAATGTCTTCAGCATCAGAGCTCAGTCGTGATCAAGTTGTGATGATTCTGTCTGCCACGTGTTCACTAATAAATAACACTATGAGAGTTAAGTCACACAGTGTTGATGATAACTCCAAATATCGTCGTGCAAACCGAACAATCACTGCATATCGGTTGTAGAAGCATGCTCAGATGATCACTCCATTCTTATGAGATCAGAGCATCAATAGTATGTGTGAACATATATAGTACCTCTAATGAGGACCAGTCGAGGGACTTGGTCGGTGCCACTGTTTGCTTTGAAGGTCATCATTCCGACTGAAGGACTAAATTTCCAGCTTGATGCACGAAGCAAACTATCGTTGAGTCAAGTAATTAATTTTCGAGGATGTACTACTTCGCTAGAAACTTGAACAGTTCATTCGTAATTTGAGCCTACCTGAAGTACAATTTGGCACAACAGGAAGAAAATAATAGATCTCGTTTGAAGACCAAATATCCATTTTTGAAAGCTGATTTGGTGAAGCAGGCATTGGGCAAAATTGCTCATGGAGTTGCTGAAAACTCAGACAGCCCACAACCAGGTTCCCATTCTGAGGCCCATTATGTAGACTCGACCCCTCGAATTTAGGCTGTTTTGTTCTACTTTTGCGAAGTTTGACAACTACACTTATTTGCGCACCAGTTTGGTTTTAACCGGAGACTCACCTAAAACCCAGCTGGATCTCTCTTCTATAATATTCTTCAACTGAATGTGCTGTACATAGACTGCCTCATGCTTCAGTTGATACGATATTGGAGATATCGCAGTAGGTTTTCTTGAAGAAATTGTGTGAAGAGTAACAAATTAGAAGTCTTTGAACCCGAATGTTCGATGATACAGCATCCCATTTAGTGGTCATCTTTTATAGCTGTAGACCATTTGTGAAGTAGTCCATAGAGCCCTTTCATCTATTCGATAGCTCACTACCTGTTTCGTCCTTCTTGGTGCTCATCAGGCAGGCACAGTGCTGTGCTTCCATCAACCTTATTTTCTACATGAACCCAAAATTACGTGAAATTCGACAGGTACTCTTATTTGCGCAAAAATTCGTGTTTTTAACATTCGGTTGAAACCGATCATTATGGACGAAAGGTCCAGCTTGATTCATCGGAGTCTCCGGTGGAAACCGAATTCGTGTTCAAATTAGAGTATTCTTCAAAATCCGTGCAATTTGGGTTCAAGTAAAACATAGGGCTGACGAAAACTTGAGGACTGTGCCTACATGATGAGCCCCAAGAAGGACGAAACCGGTCACGGACTGTTGAAGAGTTTTCAACAACCTTGTGGGTAGTACCATTCAGGGAGGCCTACTGCGATATCTCGAATACCGCACCAACCGACACATAAGGCGGCCTTTGTGCAGCATATTCAGTGGAAGAATATCATAAACGGGAGTTTCAGGTGAGTCACAAGTGAAAACCAGGTTGTTATTGCAAATAACTGTATTTGCCCCTTTCACCTGCGTTAGACTCCCTGCCTCCTAACTTTGAGGACTAAGATTTTTCGCTTCATTTGACAGTCATCTAAGGACAGAAATCACTGCAGGTGTGTAAGCAGTCAGGCAACAAAACTGTCAGTTGGCGCTTCGTCTTTGGACGCCTAGACCGAATCATCTGAAGTTAAATAGCATGGATCACCACAGTAAGCACAGGCCACAAATCCACCTTCCTTTGTAGCAATCTGAGCTGTGAAGAACAGCGGTTAGTAGCAATATGTCCACCGAATGCGGTCAAATTGGCGTTCACAAATCCTGACTCTTCATAGTCCATTAATAATAAATTGCCACACCAGGTAGTGTCCGCGTCAAAAGGGCAACCAAATTTTTTCCTTCATTTCATTTGGCCACGGTGAAAATGGGAAGGAACTCAACTGTTCTCCTCACCCTATACTGCTTCTATAGAAATTTTCGAGTGTTATGGCTGCCATGGGTTTGCTCACTAGTAGACAAAGGGTCTGGATTTTTGTTCGCACCTCACACTTTGGAATTTTTTGTGTGATGCATGCCCAAAATAAGGAATCCGTAAGACACAGAAACGTCAGCGCAAGCACGTAGACAACTTGCTCAGAGCAAATTGTGGGGTGACATAAGTATGTCGTTGAAATAAGCAGTATGGAAGTGCAACCGACAACAACATGCAAAGACGACCCGACCTGCGAATAACACGAAGATGTTTTGCTTCAGTAAGGTTTTATGCACCGCCTCTGGTACCGGTGAACCCATTTGAGAAATACCTCAGTAATCGGTGTGATGCATACCGATTATACTGTTCAGTAGTCTTGTTTTTTCGCCTAACAAGAGGATATCTACAAAAATGTGGATCTTAATGGCTTCAGATTATATTGATCTTTTCAACCTCCTATAGTTCATCTGCATCAGCATATCAAGTCTATTTACTTGGGTTCCACAGAACCTTCGGTTTCAGACTACTTCATGCTTTCCTGCCAACTCCTAGTCAGCTAGTGCTAAGTGACGTCGCAACGTGACGCCATTACGAAGCCACTGGTTCTTGTCAAGTTAGATGGTGAAGAATTCCATTACGACCCTGAGAATGATTGTAGTAACATGATGAGAGATAGGCTGGCTGTCTTCGCTGTGGAAAACGGGCATTTCGAAAAGCACCAACAAAAACGGCGACGAGACTCGTGAAACTGGCTGAAATGCGTCTGACTCATACAAAATATGGAAGTCTTAAAAAACCCTTTTTCAAAAAGCTTAATTCTGGAGGGAGCTGGAACCAATACAGAAGGATATCCCTCACGAATGACTTACTAGTCCGTTTTGGATCAAAGACTTGCAAACCCAGTGTCGTTTGTTCGCATTTTATGCGTAGAATTGGTCCACCGACCATTGCATAGTGGACTTTTTCAAGTCCTTTTGGTTTAAATATTCATGGGAGTGCACCACGTTTGAGCTATTTTCAGACAGATTCATTCTGTGAAATTTTCACAGACGTGGAGTGCAGCTACGAAAATTATGCTCTTGAGGAGCGAGTTTGTGAACTGAAACGGTATGACTGCTTTCAGTAGGGGAGAAGTTGTTTATAACATACGAGGACTGATTCATCTGGAATGAACCGCTCAAATATTAGCCTAACTAGTCGAAACTAGAGAGCGATCCTATTAAAACCATAATGGGGGCCGATAATTATCATTTCACATAAATTACTTGTGTGCTGCAATACCCTAATTAGATAATAGCAACAAGAGACTCCAGCCTTGATGAAGCTTTTTAGGACTGCGTGTCCTTTTGCTACCTGTATTTTCATAAGTAGTTACCAACTTCAGTACGTCTTGTCGTAAAATTCATAACTGATCATCGTATTCCAGCCTCTTGTCGCGTTATGGGTTAATTTTGCGTGTTATTCTACTGTGGATCAATCTACTGAAGTGCATACAAACCCAGTGATCCGTTTGATTTTCTTTAATAAACACCTCCATCAGAGTGAAGGCATCGCCCTCCCTCTAGTATGCCGAGGCCGAAAAGATAATGCGTTATGATAGTCTTCCAGAATAAAATATTTTGCTGACTTCATAAACAACGGATTTATTTTTATCACAACTCAAGCTATTTCCAGCTTCATTTTGGAAAATTGCGGTCAAAAATGCTCGTTTCTTTTTGATCCGTTTGTTTGTGACGTGATGAATGTCCTTCATATATTTATGTCAGCCGCACCTGCAACAGATCCTCGATTACCGACCTAGTATTTGTTTTCTGTGTTCCGTCCACATGCATAATCACTACTGGTTTTGTAAGATAACATTAGCAGCTGTCACTTACAATATGTGCACCGAACTCCGAGCCCATCTTTTACTGTTGAACAACTCTCGGGCAGCCATAAAACAAAACAAGTTCTTTAGACTGGATTTTGGATAATGAAGACGTATAATTTCATCTCCGTTTTTATTTTCACCTAGCGAAATTAACAAACTTTGGCTGAGTTTTTGGTGCAGTTTTTAGTCATTCCTCAGCTTGCTTTAGACAATTCCAAGTAAACGTAGGACATATTCTACCACAAAGACCTCCAGCTGGTATTCGCAGAGTTTTATGAACTTTACAGAACCGTCGTATCTCAGTAACCTAGTAATAATCTCTCCAGAAGTTTGTCTAGCCAACAACGTCATTATGGTTAATTGGATATTTTCGGAATAACAATTTTAACTCCCTTACCATCTGTATATAGACTCAGTGGCTTCAAAGATTTTTGCCGGCTGTAATTTCAAACACACTAATCGTTTGTTGTTTCGGCTAATGCCATATATTCCATAGAACCGTCTCGTGTACCAAATTTCAGCGTGGCAGCAATACATGGCGCGTCCCATGCATAATTTATTTTTCTAAACTTTACTTTGTTCTGACCGGAGTTCAGTGATCCCATCACAGAGATCACTGCACAGAGGCAGGTGCCCCAAATGGGCCAACAAGAATTTGTAACGGTCAGGTAGTCAGTGGTGACCCTACAAGAGGCTCTTGTCACCCAAGTGAACGACTAAATTTCAGTAATCTGCAGTCAAATAATAGCTGACTTCAAATCTTGCCTGAATCAAACAGGCCAATACACGAATGTGTTTATTCCAGTAATCAGTGTGCAAATAAACCTAGTGGTTCAACAACTCACTGCCGATGAGCTCAGCTTTCAGTTTTGAATGTTTACTGGGTCCTTTGTGCATTCCAAGCAGCGCAGAAAATATGCTGAGCTAGTTCGACAAATAAATGTACTTCTGTTATGTAAAAATTGGCTACCTTTTTCAGAAAGGGCAATTTTTTGTATAAATTGATGATTGACTTCCACCTCTCATGGGAAGACATCCCACATGTAGGGACAGTTTTGACGTTTGACATTAGTGTGCGGTCGAAGTAGGACATAGTGTTCATGTGACAAACCTCGAAACTAGTACATCGATGAAAAAGTAGCGACCCAATCCAAAAAGTGTGCAATCATTCCACTTCAGAAAAAGATATCTTACCCGCAAAAGCGAAAGGTGAACAGCTGCTGATCAATTTCTCCACGCTTTTTCAGCACGTTCAAAATGCTTGACATAACAACTGGCTTTCTGGCCCCACTACGTAGCCCAAAAACGCCGTCAGCCTTAGACCTAAGGTTCCTTGGTCCGTTGTAATCCAATGTCTCCATAAAGGTAAAATTTTCAAGGACTAGGGGGCCAAGCTTTAGAATGCAGCAATAAAAGCGGGAAATTTTTCTACTTTCAACACATCCGTAACCAAAATTCCTTGTAAGGTGATTGTAACGTAGCGAGCAGTGTGAGCAATACCCTGGGTGTGACTTTGAGACGATAAATTTCGATCGTAAGCCCTTCCGAAGTTCAGCTTTTTACTTTTTGATGCGCTTGATGGAAGCCAATTGATAGAACCACCGGTATCGAAAATAACGGAAAAGTTTTGCGGAGGCTCACCCATCTGTATCTGTCCCCAGTAATGTCCCTAGGAAAATGAACAACCAGTTAGCAAGTACTGTGAGAATTACAGTTTTGTCAGCCCTTAACGGTAAATGAACAAACTTCCTGAATGCAAGTTAGTTATGTTTCTGCAATCAAATTTAAGTAGACGTACTTGGCATCGTCAGCTGTGAAGTAAGAAAAGAGGATGGCGAGCGCCAGCAGCATAAGCGTTTGGTAGGTCTTGTGATAAACCGACTTCCAAAACCAGGCTTTAAACGTATTACACCACTTTCGTATTGGATACTTTATGCTAACCAATGAGGAGGCTGTTTCCAAGGTGATCACTAATAGCTGAAATGTGAGTGACTATCAGGCGACCTGCAAACTTTACAAGATATGCTGAACGGAAACCTTTCGAGTAATTTCTACCGGGTTTACAGCCAATCCGATTGCACGGCTTGGCTGACCCATAACACTGATGTTCGCGAGGACGTTTTGCCCACTGGACTGTGATTTGGTCAAGTAGTGAGGTACCCTTCACAGTTATCATCGGAAAATTTGGAGTAGCACCGTGAGTTGTGTTGAATACATGTTTTTCTCAAGGCCATGTAGTTCAAACTCCACAGAAGCTCCCTGGCACTCCTATAGTCCTCCGTTTTCTAAAAGGCCACTTAGGTTAGAAACAACCTGCACATATGATCATCTTAGTGCTTTTGATTAACAGCAAGGTAGTTCTACTGAAAAATTACCATGTTGTTGTTTTACGAATACTTCCAAATTAACTGTCCGATAAAATTAGTTTCTGCACCGACATTAAGCTTATGACTAGATGTGTGTGTCAAATCGCGAATCTTCTCACACCACCCACAAACTATAAGTAGCTCAGAAGGAAGAATAATTCACGAAGTGTGAAATCTCCATCTGGGAAGTCGTTACTCCAGGAGTCAGTCAACACCTGACCACGTGACGTGAAGAATGAGTGGTGCCATATTTGAGTGCGCATGAATTACACTCTATCAGCCGCTCACTGCCAAACGAACTGTTTTCTAGCCACTAGCCGGGAGGTTGAGAGCTCAAGTCCCCTTGGAGATTCCTGAAAGGCGTACTGCTAATGAAATAGCTGTACGGGCTTTTCGGCATTGGCTGACTACAGTTAAAGGATGGAACATCAAACAAATCTCAGGTGACCGAAACAGTCTTCATTTGACCTTCATTTGATTCGCAGATATGTAACATGAGCCGTTACGGCAGCGAAGGATCAGTGTTGAACGCTGCTGTGATGTTGTCCATGCTGTCCATGATGATGATGATGATGATGATGATGATGATGATTCTTTTCTTCTATCCCTATTTTGTGCAACGGCATTCCCCCTTTTTGTTATTTCGGTTTTGCGCCTATACCAACAATCTTGTCTTTGACCTGAACGTAACCGTTCTTTGACCTTGTCATCGCACGTGTTGTTTAAGCCGACACGTGGTCTCGCTATCTTATAAACACGTGGCTTTGAGTCGGTGTGGACTTTGGGATCCGTTAGGAATTAGCAGTTCCTAAACCGGTATATAGAAGCCGGCGTAGTCCCACGATTTGAGTACCGCATTTGTTGATAAACCTTCATTTGAACCACTTGGCTTTTGGGGTTTTGCGCGTAAGTCGACGTGGTCCAACAGATTGCTGGAAACAATCTATAGATGATGATGAACATGGGTCGTTTGTGAAAGGTAACACCGTGAGGCACTTGAAATTTTCTCCACCACATAAAAAGTGCGCCCGGCTTATCAGGCCTGTATTCGCCGCAGTGACTTGACTGAGAACCGCCTTCAGTCCGTTCTTAATGTTTTCGTCGTTGATTGTTTTCAAGTTTTTCTAACCAACTAAATTACTTGTTCTCAATCCCACACAGCTGGTCTCGTGGATTCAGCTTTCTAGGATTTCCCTCTTGATTTAGTCTTCAGTCGGATAAAAACTGCTTATGGGCACAACGCTGTCGATGCACAAGCAAATTTACTTTAAAGAGACACCAGAATTCAAACGCTTGATCGGAATTCCTAATTGGCATATGCTTTACTCATTCAAAGGATCCTAGAACCAAACTCCTTCATCTATACAGCTGAGGATGTAGCTGGATCATCACCACCATCGATAACACCAGGACAGCAGCGTTCCAGTAGCCGAACCTGGTGCTCAGCTTCCACAAAGCTATGATGGACGGTACCTGAGTATGCAGTCATATTTTATAAACAGCGCGGCGTCACGTGCTATGTGAGCAAGAAGTTATTTTGGTGAGTGGGAGACTAGTGTTAGTTGGAATTCCGCAGAATACCTACCCTGAAGGAAATTCAATAATGTCTCTTGTCCGAAAAACGTTTGTGAACATTGCACTAGGGTGCGATGTTGTACCTCGGATCTTGTTTCGAGGATGAGGCTTTCAGATCAGGATACATACTGTGCTTCTAAACCTGTTTTGGAGTAGCGGTCAACGTATTCACGATCCGTCTTCCAAATCGTTATTCCAAATCTATTTGAGTTGGTGAATTTCCCCATTTTTCCGGGTCGATTATGCCTATCTTACAACTCCGCAGGTGTCGGTACGTTTAGGAGCTTGGTTCACTGAGGACGTACACTGACGAGGTTTCAGATGAGGTTCATTTGATTAAAAGCTTGGCCTTCAACTAGTAGCCACCAAAAGAACAAACGTGCATTCATATGCTGTTCTGTGGACGACCTTAGGTAGTCTTCTCAAATAATGATTTTAAAGGACTCCATCCAGTATTCATGCCTCACAACAAGACATCTTGACAATTAATAGGATTTTTCACTACCATTTGTATCTGTTGTATTAAGATATTCGGCGATCTCCGAGGCTATTGTTTTCAGTTTTCAAAACGCCGTGTGAAACAAAGGCCGAATTGCTGCTGGATTATGTTGAACTGAGAGTTCATATTGGTCTAGGAAAAAACAACTAATACGCAGCTACAAAACTAGCCGTTGAGCTTTGTTTCGTCAGTTGCGAAATGGCGCTTTGGATTATGCGAACCCCATCTATTGAACAATCGATGCTCCCAGACTGATCCATAATGTTCAAGAACGACTCACCTGTATAATTTTTTGTTTTTTTCCATCCAACCACAAGAAAGGAGTCACAACAGAATACCATTTTAGATAATGGCATGCAAACGCACAGTGCATGGAGTGGCACACCCCAATGAGTTATCATTGTTGGTTCCAATGGGCGCATACTCTTCAGGGCTTTCGAACTGATAAACAATTCAGTGAATGCTGAAACCTCGGGGGAAGGTACCAATCCGGATCTTTATAATACCCTCGCAGTTTAGGTAGATCTACTCTAACAAGTGAAACTGTTGAATTGCCAGGCAGACACCTGTTGCCTTTCACATTGCCTCGCGTGCACAATTATGAGTTATAAAAATATTTATCTACTGCTTGAGGGTGAGCAACCAGTGGCTCCTTGCCTTTCTAAATGTTTTAGGACAATAAATACTGAAGAAAATCGACAT
Organism: Opisthorchis felineus; assembly: GCA_004794785.1. Lineage (NCBI taxonomy): Eukaryota > Metazoa > Platyhelminthes > Trematoda > Opisthorchiida > Opisthorchiidae > Opisthorchis > Opisthorchis felineus. The sequence continues at coordinate 1,872,011 of SJOL01007384.1, forward strand.
TTCTAGTCGTTTTTATTCGTGTGCAAACGAACAGTAGACCAACCGAATGCCAGATCTAGTTAATCCACAGAGTCTGATTTTTACGGGCCAGCAAAATAATACTTCAAAGAGAGACGGAGAATAGGCGGATACCAGACAATCTCGAGGTGACAGTCAAAATAAAAAGGCCGCAGAAAACAGTAGCAAAATGCAAAGCAGGCTTTCTACTGGAAAGCAGTGTGATGGTGACTGAGTTGAAATGCCTGCTTAGGAAACGGCTGATACCATGTCCTGTTAATTCCAATTTTTCATTGAAAGTGTGACCTATGAAGGCTGTTCACAGACTGAGATAATCGAGTTAAGCGGGGCCTATCTGCATTATGCGGCTGTGCCAAAATATGCTTTGACCCTCTCATGTGAGGTAACTATGAGACCTTCTGCAGAACAGGAGAGCTGTTCATGTTCCATGACCACTAATGAGTAATCTGACAAACTTGTCCAATCCAGTCGTCCCAGACTTACCGGGACATCCTGGTGGACTGCTTAAACTAATGACGCTACCATATTATATACTTGATTTATCGGTTAGCTTACTCTACTAGTCTGGTAATTTTTTGCAAACGATTTGTCATCGACCGATGTGACAACAGTGTATGTTTGGGCGTTGCTTCGTCGTCTTCAGGCGGTGCGTCACCGTGTAAACCGAAACGCTCGCAAAACAATCGTCAGCACAGTCAGCGAACAACTCAGCGATCAGCAATATCTGAGCTACCAATTTGTAGGAATGCGGTTCGTGGCACTAGAACATCGAGACATCTCAACCAAGCGTGAACTTAATCGTCTGCTCAAAAGTGACAGTAGTTTTGGTGCGTCTAGCTTTTTCTGGTGTGGTATTGTTGGCCCTTCTGCCATGCGATTTGCGGGTCTGAGGTTAAACTTCCGAGGATATATGCCTCTGATTAGCTACGATGGCATCAAAAACGCAATCCTGCTCTCCTCTTCACCGGTATGGACTAGTGCGAAAGACGAAAGGAGACAAAAGGAGATCGGTCCAGACATGAGTGATGTGGATATAGTTACCGAAATAAGTTTTAGTTTCAGGATGTTTGCTTATCAAAGTAATTTAATACTCCTAGCAACTGAAATGAGTGCAACCTTGGTCCCGTTGGACAGAAGATGCTTTTAGTACTAGACGACGGCTTCCAGAAGTCATATTTTCGTTAGACTTGATTTTCAGATGCGAATGTCACTAAAAATTATTAGCTCCAGTGACATTGAGGCACACATAAGTGCACAGCATTGAGATGTGCAAGGGCTGGTTAATGTCAAATATTCAACAGATATGTTTCAATGAAGCCAAACTATGCATTAAGAAAAGCCGATAGGCACTGTACAGCTGCTTCATCCTTCTTGCAAATAATCAGTAGTGATCACCTCGCAAAACTCACGCAATATCGAACCGTGACCTTCCGGCCGGTGATAAAACACTTAACCGTCTGGTTATAAGTGGTTGATCAGCAGTGTCATTAGCTCTCCTTTAGACGGGGCATAGCACCGCCAATCCATCAATAATCGGAACCATATTACTAGATTGCCTCGCTTCCCGAGTGACGACTTCTCAGAAGGAAGTTTCACACATCCAGTGAAAGTATCCCTCCTGTGAGCCGCTTATTGGTTCATGGAGTTGTTAGGAGATCTGATGCTGCTAAGTAAAGACTTCGTCCTGTCAATGAACCTAGTCTGTGTTAAAAATCCGAGAAGCAATGCACAGCTCTTTCATCCATGTTGGGGAACATCAGCATTGCGCATCCCGCGAAACTCAGACAGTTTCGTCAAAATTATTATTATTATGTTATTATTAGTAATATTATGTTATTTCTGAAATGGTAAATTTGACTGATCAGAAATCTAAATGATCGATATTAAAGTTCGCAAATCCTGACGCTGATTAAATTTCACCTGATGATATACGGCTGGCAGGCGCTGCTCTCCAAAGTATTATTACTGTTATTACAGTTATTCAAGAGAAAGTAGCTTACTCGAACTTCGTCGACGAGCTGAACCACCTCCTCGTGGTGCCGACTGGGGAGCCTGGACGCCAGTCTGGGTGAGCTGAGAGTTCAGTAACTCCAGACAGGGCTAACCACCCTGTTTGGTTTCAATGTGCTGGTTACTTTCGACAATGTACACTACGAATCATCTGGCGCCTCCACACCAGTTCCAACCAGTACACAGGAGGGACTCGTGGGGCTCACGTGTGAGGAAGGTGGCAAGTGATGCAAATCGAAAGCTGGCTTGGTAGCCCACCATCGAGTTCACAACAATGAAAGTGTTGGTACGAACATGGTCGCCCAATTGGCCTGCGCTGATTGTTCCCGCCTTTTTCCGACGAATATTGGCCTGAGTCAACATCGCCGGCACGTACACCCCATCCAGCATAATGCAGATAAGCTTGGCCGAGTGAAGTATTC
>SJOL01007385.1:0-12438 GCA_004794785.1 Opisthorchis felineus
ACCACTTGAGCCATCAGAAGAACAGATTAGACAAGCGCTGACTTAAGATTACACCCCCATCTTTTAAGATTGCGGGTGGGAAGTCATCCGGACCGGAAGCTAGGTGGCGCTTGAGAGAAAATATGCAGTCATAAACCTCCGATGCCGTAGGGGCCATTCGCCGTCCACAGTTATGCGTCAACTGTGTGCTCCAGATAAGTGGCAGCTGGTGTCTCAAGATTGTCAAAAGGGACACTGAAGATTTCATTTCTTATGCCAGTGTGGTCAACAGCTCAGCACCATGACTGAGGATCAATTCAAATATCTCATCTTCGTGGCTGGTCTTCAATCGCCACATGATGCAGATATTCGAACCCGGCTACTGAATCGAACTGAACAGGATCCAGAGTTGACGCTCCAGAAGCTTACCACCAAATGCCAGTATCTTATCAATCTCAATGCTGATGCTGCAATGATTGGACATTCCAAACTCTTTCAGCCTGACATGGTATGCAAAGTAACTTCCAAAAGGCAATCAAATTCCAAACGAACTCCAAGAGAACCACACACACCCTATTGGTTTTGTGACGAATGACACTATTCACGCCACTGTCCCTACCGGAACCACAGATGCAGCAAATGAAGTCGAAAGGGTCACAAAGAATGCTGCAGAGATAGCTTCAGGAGCTCGCGCAAACACCATCCCGACAAAAGGAGGCCGGCAGGGGTCGTGATCGCTAAATTCAGGATAAAATCACCCGGTCGACGTAATTTCGTCACAGTATGTATCAGTGGCACACCCTCCAACTTGATACAGGTTCTGATCTCACTCTTATTTCAAAGGCCACCAGTGGAACACACAAAGTGTATAGTTCGTAATACGTGTGGTGGAAGCCTCAAACTGACCGGGAAGCTGAATTATTCCGTAACGTTCAAGGGGGTTAAACTCAAAGGTACTTGATACCTCACGAACTATACAGACCCTGATCTATTGGGTCTGGATTGGATTAATGGGCTTCAACCCTTGGACGAACCCCTCAATGCCGTCTGTATCGAAACAACTGCAGACGGCTGCAATACGTTCACGAGACCATCACATCCTGACTATTTTGTGGTTGCCACAGTTACAGTCAAACCAGAGACTGGTGGGGGTATACGCGACGCAGCGGATATTCAGCTCCTGGCGTCCGGCACCGCTAACCCTCTCACTTCAGTCCATTTTGGCGAATCCTGCCAGCAGCCTGCAACGCTACACTCATGGTCCGAACCCTTCAGTCTGCAGTCCCAGGTTCATGCGGATCCTTCCCCTGCTATCCGGAAAGTCAAGAAAAGGGGCCGGCAGAAGGGACGCCACAACAATCACACAGAGGCCGGATAGTTACTCGAGGATACGGGGAGTGCTCTCCACGGAGAACGCAGGATCGAATACTACGTCAATCACGAGGCACAAATAAGATCGTAAGCACGGCCACGTCAAGGGAACCAACTGCAGATAACAGACTGCGGCTGCGTAAGGGAACCACATCACATGGGACACCGGACAGCCGTGATATAACCTCCGAAGTGGAGAGCGCCAGATCCCAGCTAGGCATGATCACAGCCCCAGGGACGGACCGACATGCGACAGCACTTCCATGAGTCGTTACAGTTGAGTTTAAAGCAGCGGTAGGTTGAACAGTCTTCTCAAGGGGGAGTTGTCCGGAAGCCAGCCGCCCTTACTAAGCGAAAACCACGACAGTAGGACGGACATGTCACGTGCGGGCTACGGACCAAACGAAGGCGTGCCCTGACTGGTCAGAATGTCAGCCAATCTGGATCGAGCATCTTCAGCTTGACGCTTCCCGCCCCCTCGTGGACATTCTAGCACGACCGTGTGCAACATTCTATGATGACCCAATAAATGCGGTTGTAATAATCTACCTTTGTCTCCATAAAGGGCTATCTGAAGCTACCATGCTTTCTGATATACCACAATGGGCTCAGCAGGAAAACAGACCGTCCGAGAGTTGCACCACCGCTCAGAAACCACGACACACCGTCACCTACGGCGCTGATGTGACGTCAGTTTGTATGTCAATGGCAGATGTTTCACTGCGGTGGTGCGTTCATACTGCTTTATGGATCAGAGGCGTGGGCTCTAAGCGCAGTGGACATATGAAATATGTCCGTTTCCGAACATCGATGCCCCCGAATCACTGGTCAGGTCTGGTGATAGCATCGGATTAGCAGTGCTGAGGTACGGCAAGTTATCTCAGGAAGAAGAAACTCTCCAGCGATAGGTGAGTTACTCACGCTTCGTAGATTACCCTGGTTAGGACATTTAGTCTGCATGCCAGAAGAGAGGCATTTTTGCCCAGCCCTATGATGAGCGGAAGCGACCGAGCGGTGGACAGTGTGTGACCTGGCTACGAAGTACGAAAACACTAACCAGTAAGCACAGTCAGGTAAGCAGCTGCCACCTCGCTGGATGGGGGCCAAGGGACTCAACGCACCGATGATTGATGACATTGGTAGAAATGACCCAATTGAACAGTCAGTGGCGCTCTTGCATCAAAGCTATCACCTTCAATGCGTAGCTACCCAGTTCCCCAACCGACTGCATGTGCGTTTGGTGATAGTACATAGTCTCCTATCACACCAGGGGGCTTGGTCAGGACAGGCGTTCACTTCGAGGGGCACAAGCAAATCTTGCAGTTCTTCCAGATTTTTGTTTAGTATTAGCCAACAGACATCGACACTCTATGATCGGGACAGTCCTATTTAACTGCTGTGCCGCACGTCACAAGCCGTCCATATCAGTCCTCCAGACATTCCTTGTGGCTTGTTGCATAGCCGAACGCGTATTCTATAGGCGGATGTGGAGAGTTAAGCTGTCATGATCGCCATTACAATCGGTTTTGTGAGAGATATTCCATCAAGTACTTGCTCGAGGTTTGTGAACAGCGGGTTTAAACACGTTTGGGATTGTACGGGTATGGACCATGTATGGGCCATGCTGTATCAATTCTAGCAAAATAGTTGCTTCGAGGAACCTTTCTTCAAGAGCTGTGCAACCATGCATACCGGAACAACTCGCCTAGTTGATATGTGGGGAGGTAAGGTCACCAAGCATCAAGAAGTGTAGTTTCCCCAAGTATCGCTGGGCTTGTACAATACAGTCTGAGCACGGGCTCGTTTCACAGATTCACGGATTGATACACAGGATCGAGGCATTTGCCAAAGTTTCCCGGGTCAGTTTTGTTCCTGTCGTTCAGCGGCTGTCGTACACCTGAAAGGCACAAGCAAAAAAGAATGTAGCACTGCTCTTTAAGTTCTCAGCGTGGGGCAGTATGCTGCCAGCATAAGGACTCGCATAGGAAAGTGTCTAACAGTGCTTTGAACTGGGTTCTAGAAGGAGCGTGGATAACCGTCGGAGGAAGGTTATTCCACGCAGCTACTACACGAAATGAGAAAAAATTTTGCCTGATGAAAGTGTGCGCTCTTAGCTTAAAAATCTTCTTACCATGTCCCCGCCGTGTGTTTGCTGGCTCAACGGTGAAAAACCTGTTGGCCAAACCTTGTTCAAACAGGGCATAAGTAAGAATTAGGTCCCCTCGGAGGCGGCGATATTCGAGGGGAAAGAGGTCAAACGCCGCGAGACGCATTTCGTAGTCCACGGATTTAAGGCCGGCAACCATTTCCGTAGCAGCTCGCTGGACACGCTCAGTGAGGGTTACGTCCTTCGTGCGCCCTGAGTAGACAACTTGGTTGGCGTATTCAAGAAGCGGTCTGACGTAGGCCCCATAGAGTATTTGGAAGTCCATGCGAGTAATACGGGGGAAGGTGCGCCTAATCATTCGTAGAACGGCGAATGCCTTTTGGGCCGATTTCTCATGGTGCAGTGAGAAGGACATGTTTGAAGAGAGCCAGATACCCAAATCCTTTTTGGTATCTATCTTCGTGATGTCTTCTGGACCATTCTCACCATGCACGACATAGGCGTTCGCTGAGTCTCCTCCAAATGACATATGGACGCACTTTTCGTCATTCAGAGGAAGGTGCCAGTCCAACGACCACTGTTTTGCAGCGTCTACATCCATTTGAAGGGCACTGGCATTGGTACTCCAGGATTTCAAGTCGTCCGCAAAAAGTAGACATGGACTTGAAAGAACGTCTGGAAGGTCGTTGACGTATATCAGAAACAGCAGTGGTCCCAGAACGGAGCCTTGAGGAACTCCAATGGAGACCGGCGCCGGAGAAGAGTATGTCGAGCCTACTTTCACTCGGAATGTTCTGTCTGATAGGACCGCCTTGATCCAGTGTAGGATTTTCCCTTGAATCCCGTAAGACTCGAGTTTGTGGAGCAGCGGGACGTGTGTGACCAAGTTCCACCGATCCCCATTATATCTGACTCTTGGTAGGTGTGCCACCGCTGTAGGTAATCACGCTTTGTAACACTTTCCTGACGTTGGACAGCCATGCACAATCCAGGATTTGGTCCTGTGCGCACGGTCATAGTATTATTGGTCGGTGTATAAAAACTCGCCCGTAGACTACTATAAAATTTACAGTATAAAGTCGAGTTCTCCTATTTCAGGTCTTCTGCGCAATTCTGCCACAGCATCTTTGAGCTAGATGCTTTGGTCTGTGTCGATATACGCGCGTACGTGGATCTCCATAAACGAGTCACCATGGTCGCAACAGTATGCAATGTCGAGTTTTCTCGTCCTAAAAGATGATTTTCATCGATCGGTTGCTGCCCGGGATACGCTGACCAGGTCCTGAGATCCGCAAAACGCGAATAGTTTCCTCTTCAGGACTAAGGGTTTTGTCCGCTGCTTCTTGAAGAAACTGCAGACAATTGTTTAATCTCACCTGTGGATCTCCCACCCCGGATTTAGTGGCACTGAAAATTACAAGGCAGCATGTTCTTGGAAACTGAGGAATGTTGAATATTTCTACTGGCGTAGTCTCTCTATCTTTCGTTAACTTTCGGATGGTATTCACGGCTTCTTTACTTGGCTTATTTACTCTTAACTACACATTACCAGACTCTTGTTCCGTATATAACGCCGAGTAGGTTGTCGAGCCAGGAAAGTCAGTTGTAACGACCGGAGGGTACGTCGATCAAGAATATAACGTGGTCGCCTCTAAAACCCCACTTGAAATGTTTCCGCTGGTGTTTTACGCCCTCGATTTGAGCACCTGCTAAATGATCGTGATAAACATCCGGAAGCAGCGCATACGTCTTTTGGCCCGGCCAATTCTATTTGATCATTTCCGTTGTGTGTTGTCGAAGCATGCTCAGACTGCTGCCTTTTGCAGCTTGAGCAGTTGAAAAGGAGATTTTCCGTGCTGTGGATGGCTGAGAATTCACACACCGCGGGCTGATGAAGCACCTTTGGACGTACATGGTCCACCATACGGTTAGGTATCCTGGTAGGTGTACGCAGCTCCTAAGTTGTTCCTTGTGTTGGTGTGAAAAATAATATCAGGCTGTTTTCCGAGTGAATCCATGTCATTCCTGGCCTCCTGCTTATTTGATACAAAAAGACGGACTCTAGACAACCGCTAGGCAAAAGGGGAAATGATGTTTGAACATAGCTATGTTGTACCTACCGTTAAATTATAGTTGGATCGTTTTCGCCGAATTTCGAAGCAGCTTTATCAGGCTTTATCAGGCTTTTTCTGGCGTAGACTTGCATATCCATAGGTAACCAGGCGGACGTGAGTATTTGTACCGTATTTCTTCACGACTATAAGACTGCCCGATCCAACCTGTATTTGAAGTCCGGGTGCAATGTAGTCCCATCCGCTTCAACAGCAAATGCATTGCGAATTTGGCTACCCGCCAAGAGAGCAGATAAACGTAAAGCGAGTTATTCACACGTTTACCTTTTGCCAAAACCTGCGTCCTTAGGTGACAGTTGGAGTGCACTTTCGAACTAACGGCTCGAGCGCAGAACAATGATTTCTTTACATATCCTAGATGTCATGCCTAACCCTACGCCTAAACACTGCTATTCACAGTAAGCTGCATCGACGACCAATATGCATAGCCCGTGCGTGATTGGGCAAAAAATCGGACAATTGGTGGAGCCGACACATGGCGGCTCACCACAATTTCTCTGAAACCATAGTTGGAACAAAAGGAAGAGTTAACTGAAGTCTTGGTATTGGACGGTGTTAATTCGAAAACATAAAGTCTCCCCAGATAGTCACAGTTTCGTTAAAATTCGTTTAAAGGTACTTAAGGCTAATGGGACGCCAAGTTCATATTTTTATTGGCCGCCATACCTCAGTGTGATATGCCTGTGATGGCCATGGAAGATCTTGTGGAGAAGTGGGGTCCTGTGCAATTTTCTCTACTGCTGTTTCAAAACGATTTGAGGAAGTAAATGAACAATGCCTACTTGGCTTTGGTCAGCGTGAACTTCAGCGTGAGGCTTCTGCAGGAAAAGTGCTCTACCGTTGCAGCAGGTGCCCCACCAGACAAAGCCAAGGCTGAGGAATCCGTCGTAGCTAGTAAGCTTGATGGATTTCTTGTGACTGAAGGTACACTCTTGCCGGGTGTGCGGGAAGATCCTATTTTCGCCGGTATGATGACGCCGACTGTGACATTCTACCGCCTGGAGTACAACTACCCAGTAAGCAAGCTTCCTCTGGACAGTCTTCCAGTCAGCCGACGCCTGACAATCAACAAATAAAAGGAGTGGAGTGTCATGTATGCTCAAACCAAAAATCGCCCTAATCTACCTTCATTTTGTAGCGAGTTGTTTTATTTATTATCCCCTCTCATTTAGTGGCGCGCATTTGATATTGAACTTGTATTGTATGTTTTCAGAAGTGGCTTGAGATATGTTTGTTGAGAAATAAGGGGCTGTCCGGTTTTCATGCTTTACGGCATTTCAGAAGGCGTCGATTACATATGGCTAGTGGATTAGGTATCGTGGATTCCTAGCCACGTGTTAGTCGTGCGCGTGGGCTTGGTTATTTCAGCAGTGCGCTCTGATCGATGACATGATGATCCTGGCATGTTTTGTCAGCTACAATGGACAGCTATGCTGTAGTGTGCCACAACACTTGACCTAAGGACAGAGGTCATCATCATCTGCAAGCCTTACGTTCTTTGAACCCCGCGCGAGTTATCCGAGAATGATGAATGTGACTACCCAAATGATAGCTCGGAATGGCGATCTCGGGGTCCCAGGACACAAAATTCGGTTGTCGTCCAGATATGCACGGCAAAATTTGATCACGGTAGTGACACTCCCGTATATTTTGCGTCCACAAACGCGATATAGACCCCAATAAGCTCAGTGAATTATTTCGGCTGCAGAAATACCTGCAATTTCCGTCCACTGTAAGCGATTCAAATTTTACCGCAATTCACGGTAGCATATTTCATTACGCACCGGTGGCAATGAGGACCTTGAAGGTTCATTCACTTAAACGAATCATCGAGGTAGATTAGTTGCAGAAAAACTCACTAGACGTAGACATTTTTCACTATGAAGTGGTAATCTTGGAAACCTCGCAGCTTTCAAAAAATTAACTCCAAGTTGCGAATACCGAGCGGCGCTAATCATATAGCTAGATGTGGCTGCTTCCCAGACGCAAACCCCAATTATTTTAGGCGAAGCTACGGGGTTTTCGAAGTCGCTAATTTTACGGGACGTTGGCCCAATTCGTTTGCCCGTTTCGGTGGTGTGTTGCCTATAGCATTTTATTTAAGTGAGCAAACTTTCAAGGTCATCGACCACTACTGATTAGAATTACATTACCGGTTTACGAGATAAAGCACAGACACAAACTTCAGCATAGTGTAGCATCCCCTGCGTTCTCTACAAGTGAGCTAAATGCACATAGTACACATTGCAAATTCCACCCAGAAAAGATAGTGGACTAACGTTCGTATGTGCAAAACCCCTCAAACGTAACAAATTAGATGAATTTGTTAGGGGAACTTCGACATGACACAGTTTTGGGGAAGCTCGCCTCCCGTTCAGTAAAATGAAGGAAGAGAAATTAATACACTGTGTAATACTGGTGATAGCTTGCACCTCTGTGAATGATCTCTATTAGCTGATATGCATAACTGGCCGGTAGATAGCGCAGCGTTATGAAGTACATGCATGTCAGTTAATAACGCAACAAAATCTTTTCCATTGGAAATAATCGCGTTCCTCAGACAGAATACGTCATCACGCCCAACTACATCGGCGGAAAAAGAGGCCAACCATTGCGGGCCATCATGACAAAAGCACGCGCTGTTGCCTAATTTGGCTAATCATCATAACTGCTAGGTCCGTGTCTATGCGCGACGCTGATTATGAGGCCCCAGATATGCACGATAACCTAACCCAATGGCCAACGATGGCCCTTCATACTCGTAACCGTACGCGCTGTTGCTTATCTTTGCTACTTGTAGTAAACTCCAGGCCAGTATCCATGCAGGCGATGAATACAAGACCTCCACTGTACGTGATAGCCCAAGTTAACGACCAACGACAGCCCGTCATATTCATAATTGTATGCGTTGTCGCCCACCTGGGCTAAGTACCGTAACTGCTGGGCCAGTTTCTATGTGCGACAGTGATTATGAGGTCTCTAACATGCACGGTAGGCTAATCCAATGGCCAAAGACGGCTTCTCATACTCATAACTGTACGCGATGTCGCGCTACTTGGCTACTTATAGTAACCGACGAGCCGGTGCCCACGCACGCGGCTGATTATAAAGCGCCAACCTTACATACTGGCCTAATCCGACGACAAACGACCGTCCTTATTATCCATACATGCTGTCTGTCTGCCAAACCCATGTCTTAAAATTTCACAACCACCCCCGGTGAATTATGCTTTTATTTATTGGCTGCATCGGTACCGACGTAAAGTGCAGTCAACCCAGTTATCGTTTTCAAAGAGCCGCCTTCACTCGGCAGGGTTTTTGAAAGGAAAAAAGTATTATCAAATAAAACTCGTGCACATCGTTCACCATATCATCGAAAACAAATTAAATAAAGCTGTAGTTCATATTCACACCACTTTCGTATGAACGGTCGTCCTCCTGTTCTAGCGTACTTATTCCGGTGAGTCCACAACAGAGGGAAGCACTGCACTCGAGTTTCGCTCTTACTGGAGCTTTCAGCAGCGCATATCCAAAGGCCGTGCCGGGATTTGAACCACGGACATCTGACATGCGAGGCGAGCGTGTTACCACTACTCCATCACTGCACGTTGAACGCATCCGAATTTTCACGTCTGAACACGCGAATGTGATCACACTTGGGCGATGTGATTGGTGTGCCCGACCCATCTATCGACGACCCAGTGACTGTCCTGGTTGTGACGATCAATTGACCCGCCAGTCAGGACTTCCCAGTCGGGTAGCGTGACACACGCTTGAAACCCACTGGGTACACCAATCACATCGCCCAAGTGTGATCACGTTCGCTTGTTCAGACGTGAAAATTTGGATGCGTCCAACGCGCGGTGGTGGAGTAGTGGCAACACGCTCTCCTCGCATGCCAGATGTCCGGGGTTCAAATCCCGGCACGGCTTTTAGATATGCACTGCTGATGAGCTATAATAAGAGCGAAACTCGAGTCAAGTGCTTCCCTTTGTTGTGGACTCACTGGAATAATTACGCCAGAACAGGAGGATGGCCGTTCAAACGAGAGTGGTGTGAGTATAAACAAAAATACCGAGCCCGCAAAACCCCTACTGAAGGCTGTAGTTGTTACCTCACCAAGCGCCTGATAAATCTCATTGTCCTCAATTCCTAATCAGTGCCCACGATGAAGCTGAAATCTTTTTTATAATGGCAAACTTATTTCTTGGTCAATTAGTTACATTAGCGACAGTGCGGGAGGCGTGTGAACACCAATGATTGGATGGTGGGATCCATCATCATGTGTATTGTTGGACGCAGTAAAGTTAAAGCAAAAGAGGGGAGTATACTAGTTGATCATAAGGCTAAGTGGTATAGACTTGAGCCCTAGGATCCAAGGACCGAATGCGTCCATAAATCTGCACCGTGGATGCGGCCGTAGCAAAGATATAGTGAACAGGCGGGAACTTGATGTCAAATCTGCTCATTTAGTGCACTAAACTCTAACTTCACTTCACTTCTCCTTCCCGATACTGATACCGATACCATTTAGCTTAATAAATTCAAAAGCTCCGTCGTATTCATCTTTACCTGTAACTATCCAATACCCCACCGCATAAGCAGTCCAGCTAAGGGCTCCTGCCTGGAAAACCGGTGAGTTAACGCGCTTGCGCTCGTGAACCGACATTTTTCTGATCTTGTGTATTCGATTATATGTAAACAAGCTCCCTCATCTCGGACACACAACATGTTAGAAACTGCTCACAATTTCCGGCTATTCTGGGGCTCTATTCCATACCTGTCATATAAGTTTGGGCCTTATTCATTTACCTCCACAGAAACGTATTTAGGTAATCTGGACAGAAACTGAAAAGGCGAACGCCACTGACATCATTTAGCAGCCACATCCTGCAGCGTTTCAAACCAGGAGCAGTAGGAACCTCGCGATCCTCATCCTGAAGGGTGAGTAGCACGGACAGTACCCAAACTTTTCGTAATCCCTTTTATACCACTCAACCGGGTCAAGCGTTGGCCACCACTCTGCTTCCACCACTCTTGATTGGGAACAAAAAACAGCACTCTCTTCGTCAAAGGAGGACTCGGCATGCGCAATATATGGTTTAAGTCACGCAGCTTCTGGTACTGGACACGTTCCTCAATAAAAGTTCCGTTACACATCCAAAAGCACGCTCCCTATTGCGTCGTAACGTATCTGCCGACACCAGCCCACACTAGATTTGGCTCCGGTACAACCCTTGTCGAACACCTGAAGACGTCTCAGTTCCGCTGTTCAAACATGCCAAGTCCCGTAGCCACACAACAAAACAGGCCGCACCGTAGCCTGACAAAACGTTCCTTGAGGTTCAGCGATGAGCCGCTTTGACGCCATAGATGTCTCAAGTTAGCAAACGCGACCTGAGCCCTGCAGATTCGTGCATTGACCTTATCTGTCACACTACAGTAGGCACCAATACAACTTTCAAAATAAGTAAAACGCTCCACAGTTACGTGTGGCTTTCCCCCATTTTAAGCGGCGCGTTCAGTGACTACATGTCCACGAGCATGAACTTACACTTGATTGGGGCAAAAAGCATAACAATTGACGGGATTACTTTGTTCGCTTCATCCAAAAACACCTGCGCCTTCTTCTTTTCGTGGATGACACCGATGTTGTCCGCACATTTCAGATCGGCAAGGCTTTTGTCAGAGGCTACTTGAACACTGGGCTTTTGAAGACCCTCCAGCGTTAGTCTCATTATTTCAACGATCATGAAATTAAATAATAATGGAGAGCGTGGGCACACATGATGGGCACCGCTTTGTGCATGAAAGCTTTTGGAGAGCTCCCCATAAATTCTTACGCGTGCGGAAGTCTAAGAATACAAAGTGCCCAATGTTTTCACATCCGCCAAATCGTTCCGTACCACTTCCTCTTGTCCGGCACCTACCCTTACCAACAATGCGAAAGACTGTCCGGTGGACAACTCTCACTTCAACTGCATGCGCTGTCCCCAAAGTCATTCCTACCCCATGCTGAATCTTATACTCCGCCTTCTGTAACTATGGAAAGAGGAAACTAAAATGGAAGTAAATTTTGTCGTACGCATGTGGCGCTAACCTGAGTATGCCCTGGTTTTCGCATATAGCCCGCGCAATCCTCCCATGAATTCCAAAATCCACTGATAGCAGAGCACAAAATGCTAACGGACTCACTAAATACACGCAGTATGACGCTTCAGAGGTAACTTATTTTGCAAAACCTCCATGCTTTTATTTAGCCTGTGATTGTGCCAATATGGGATCACATCATCGTACGGACGCGCAACGCCACCAGACATCTCAAGTTTTTTCTGATCTGTTGTTCCTGTAAGCTCCGGGCTATATTAGGTGCTCACAATTAAGTTACTGCATTCCCTCATAATTACAGATGCACCCACCCATCCACATCCACCACATACCCACTGTCTCCACCTGAATATCCATTACTGTTGTTGAAATCGGGCAGTGTCGCCTCACTGGGTGGTTAGAAATTGTGACCGCTCTTGTCTGCCCGCCATTTCGGGCCGCAATCTAACCCATACCATAGTGCTCCTTAGCAGATATTTTGACGCCTTCTCTCACTTTTCATCCGCAATGTAGCCGCGGCTGTCTGATAGCCTAGTTTGAATGACAGCAATGAACCACCGTGCGCTTTCGACAGACCCAAGGATATAACTTATCCATACCGGTCCTAATTTGTCACGATTCCTTGTCCGATTCCGACTACCATGACAACCACGACTGACTCCATAAGATGTTCATGTATGGAGCTGTCCACGAACTCAAGTACGACGTCGCGATGACGGTACCGTGACTGCCATACCCAGT
>SJOL01007385.1:18173-49538 GCA_004794785.1 Opisthorchis felineus
GTATTCAAACAAAAAACGTTTATGCGATTGATGAAATACGTAACCTTATAATGAAAGCGAAAGAAAGGTACAAAACACCACATGATAAGCGATCGAAAAGTCAAGGTCACCATGGACCACCGACGAAGTCCTGAATGGTGGTCACCTAATAAAGCACAGACGATCAGGCTTCTTTCGTTGTCATTTCATTCTTATTGGTTAAAATCTAAACGGCGGGAACGTTCGGAAATGGGGATGGGTCGAATGTAGGTTTATGGTTGACCCTCTTGAACGCAGAAGGGAGTCATCGTGGGGTGGTAATTGACTAAAATTTACCTGAAGAAATAATTTCCTGGTACATTTGTTGGAGAGACTTTCTGATTTGCAGCAAGTTGGTATGGCCTAATTTTGACGTATGTCACCGCCCATCTCGGTTGGAATCATCGGTTTTGGACAGTTTGTCGGCGATTAGCTGGTATAATCTCGCAAATCGAAAAGTGAGTATCCTTAGTAACAAAGTTAGCAGTTAGTGCTTCAGTGTTAAGTAGTCCGAGTCTCCTTTGACAAACGGCACGTAATTTGTCCGTTGGATGATAGACACCATATGGATAAGTGCAAGTTTTCAGCGACCAGAAATGTACAATTACAAGACCTTCGGATATACAAAATTGGTTTCATTAGATATGGGAACACGCACGTTTACGTGTACTATCCTATCAATGACCGCCCTAACTCGGATAGTAACAAAAATATCGATGCATCCTTCTCAGCAAACGGATAAACGATAGTGTCTGCTGTTTGCTGGGGAATTCCGTTCATTCGTTATCCCTGCAAAACTACGTGAATCAATCCTTGACCGCGAAGTTATTTTTGGGCGCTCTGTACTGATACCTTAGTCTCGACACCAGTTGCTAACATTTGAACAGTGACTGTCCGTGCATTTTATTGATTGTCCGAATTGCAGCATATAGCCGTCGCTGAAAATTAGGTTCGGTCCTGTGCTGTGGGCCAACTCAATACTTCTACTTTGGCCCATAAGGACCCACTACTGTATGGCGTCAGCCGACTCAAATGCTACATGCGAGACGACACCGTGGCACTTTCTGGTCAGCCACGCACCAGTATAACACTAAAGAATATTCTATATTTTCCTCGCAATGGCTCATTCGTGTTTTGATAACGGCCCGAATACAGATGAGCAACGAGGACGGCTCAGTTACTTTCCACCTTATGTACCTATTAGCTAATTCGGCCCAGGCCGTTGTTTCATACCAAGGGTTACTGTATGTTCTGCCCAGGTTCACAGGTCGATAATCCAATGCTCACTGAGGTAGGACCAATTTTATCGTTACAGCTTCTGATACTGCTTGCATAGATCTCAAATTCACTCACTTCCCTACACTGCGCCGTCACTTCCTCCAGGCAAACAAAACTACTTTATTCGAAAGAGTCATTACCCTAAGCTTGTTAATCCTGGCCCAACAAAAGCCATTTCAATCGGTGACTACCACATTGCACAGTGCACCCCAGAAAGATGCTGGCTCAAATTCAGGGGAGATGTTTTTTGATAAAATGGCTTTTGCACTGCCACCATTTTCCCCCTTCGAGGAAGCACCAAATGCTTACACCAAAATAATTACCTCTAAGCTTGTTGTGGCTTCTGCAACAAGTAATGTACACAACATCATAGAGGATTGAATAGTGGTTAACGGTAAAATTTTTTACATCGTCAGACTGGCTGAAACCCAAATATCAAATCACATTCATGACAATAGACTTGCCCTCTCCAGATAAAAGGTGCTATGCACAAACTGGATTGATGAGAGAACTGGAGACGGCGTGATTTTATATTATTGCTTAGCCCCCCCCCAGCCAATTTTTATATTCGTTTAGCAACGCTATGACAGAGTAGACCGTTTGGTGCCGTTCTAACCGTAAACGGGGTGTACCAGTGATTAGTGACATATAGAAATCCAAGCTCACCCGAAACCGCTATATCTAGTCTGATCAAGTATCAAATCTCAAGGTAACGACTGCTTCAAAATGCTATGGAGGTTAGATAGGATCAAATTCATATATCAGTTACTTGCTTTGAGTTTGAAACACTAGAAATTACAGTCGAACCTGTTCTGGTCCAACCTGCGTCATCCCCAACTAAAGCTCAATATGGACAAGCTTGCATCGTTCTCAGCCCTATAATGACGCATAAGAGAATGGGTGCCTGCGAGCTGGTTTTTTGTAAGTCCATGAGATATTGTGATTATCTCCCATAGTCTTGTTCTAAAAAGGCGAAATGAAGTCTGAAAAAGTTGTTGTCTTATTAGGAGGGCCTGGCAGATCCCGTATGATTTCAATGTCCAGGCGATAAGGAATCATGTTAAAGCGCACGCTATAGACAGCCTAAACAAAGCCCCTTTAGGATAGACTCAAGGATGCACACCCTAGTAGGAAGAGGAAGACAATTATAGAACGGACTCGAACAGACTCATGGATTTTCAAAATCTGGTGAATAAAAGATTTGCAAAAGTTGATAGAGGATATTCAAGCGCAGAAAGCTGAATATTAATAACTAAAGTTGTTTGAGAAGTCTGCTTGCTTTGATAACTTACTCTCACGCCCAGATGGAAGAATATAAGCCGAAAAGTCTGTTCATTTTCTGCGTTCTAACAACGAAGATCATTTGTACGACGAGGACGCTCAAAAGCCTATAATATCACAAAAGTATTATGCATTTGTGTTTCTGTAGTAATTGTGTTCCGCACATATATCTGTAGAACCAAGCTAACTAGAAATTCAGAATTCAGCACGGTGTAGCAAGTAGAAAGTATGTATTCGAATTGATGCGTGTGTGTACAGCACTTGGAATATTAAAACAAGAGAATAATGACTAGATCAATGAACAGAGCATGAATCATGTTCATCACATCCGCCACATCTTGAATGAGTGTGTAGATGTTTATAGTTCAGTGGTGGTCTTGATCGTAATCTTTCGGATCTTCTCGGATTGGAAATTTCAGGTCCTTCGCAGGTAGTATGTCCTTCAGAGATAATGTTTTTTTCGGATACAGTAGGATCATCTGCAAAGAATTCATTAGAAATCGAAACAGCAGAAGTGCCGTTAACAGACTGATCTCTGGTATTGAACTCACCCTGGTCAATGTGTCTCCGGTGACAAGAGAGATCATCGAAATAGAGAATTGTGACCATACGTTTGCCATTTGATGAAAGCATTATTCCTGTAGCAGGCTGTAAATCATTACCCTTGAAAAACGTAACATCAGCCGTTTTGGTACAATCAAGACTTGTACACAACGAGTGAGAAGTAAAAAGAATCGTGGGACTCTTCCCAGTAACTGAATGAACGGCATTCCTGTATTGCATTAGAAAATTATCAATTCCTCGGCCTAATTGCACAAAAGAACTAGGAAGGAATGAAGTAATGGAAGATTTAAGTGTTCGGACAACATTCTCAGCAAGCCCATTCGACCGGGGATGTCGTGGAGCAATAAACAGACGTCGACATCCAAGGCTTTTTAACCATTCCTCGAGGGATTTCACAGTGAAGTGTGTACCGTTGTCAGTGACCAAAGCATTTGGTACACCTTCATGGCTGAATACTTTCCTCAATGCTTGTTGTGTGAAGTCAGCACTTGGAGAAGTAGTTAGAAAAACTTCAGGCCAACGTGAATATGCGTCAATAACAATTAAAGCATGGTATTTACTGAGAAAAGGACCACAGTAGTCAGCATGAATTCGTTGAAATATTTCACAAGTAACTGGCCACGGATACCACTGTGAAGATTTGCTGTGAATCTTGTGTGTACACTTAACACGATTTTTAGCAGTATAATTGATGTCAGCATCTAGTTCCGGCCACCAGCGTGCAAGAGATTTCATGTTGTCAACACCCAAACGACCAGAGTGAAAATCTGCAAGAAGAACTGCTCGCTGAGTCGGTGGAGTGTTAACTCTATCCTCAAAGCACAAAAAGCCATCCGGAGTAATGGACAAACTTTCGCGGCGAGAGTAGAATACAAGAAATCGACGTCGCTCTTTTTGTGTCTAGCCATGTCGCAGCACAGAAAAAAGGAAGCAAAATACCTTTTAGTATCTGCAACAAGCGCATCCCGCTTGACTGGTAATGGTTGAATCAATAAGCAATGTGATTTGTTTGAACCGCAGTCGCATAATGGAATTCTGGATAAGAAATCGGTATGGAGAATCGTCTTTGCACTACGATGAACAATCGCGTAGGTAGAGGAACTCAGAGCAATAATCCACCGTTGCACCATAGCAACAGATGACTTCGCTAGAGATTTTGTAGGATGATACAAGAACTTTCAGGCCTCGTGATCAGTAGCAATGGTAAAGTTTGATCCAAAAAGATACTTGTGGAGCCGTTTGACAGCCCAGTATACCGCAAGTGCTTCTCGTTGAATTTGAGAATACCCACGTTCGGCTTTTGAGAGTCGACGGGAAATGCAGATCACCGGTCTGCCACACTGTTCAAGGATTGCTTCTATTCCAGTGGAAGAAGCATCAGTAATGATGGTTGAATGATATTTGGCGGAAAATGGTTTCAAAACAGCTGAAGTTTGAAGATTATCAAGCGATGCACGCAACGTCTTTTCATGGTTGGAGGACCAAGAAAATTGATTGGCAGACATGATATCAAACAAGCAACTTGCATGTTTAGCAAAATTAGGAATAAAACGAGGATAATACTGAAGTGCTCCTAGAACAGAATGAAGTTCTTGTAGATTAGTTGGTGATGGCTCATTTACTAAAGGAGAGAGACGGTTTGTATCGGGTTTAAAACCACTACCATCCACAATGTAGCCAAGGCATGAAAACGATGGAACTCCAAAAGTGCATTTACCAGGATGAATGGCAACGCTGAACTCAGAAAATCACTTTAGTAAAGACAACAGACGCATACCTTGGGTAGCTTTGTCAGCAGCGTGCACTATGGCATCATCTCGGTACGTCTCAACACCCTCCAAATCTTTTGTAATAGTATTCATAACTTGTTGAAATACAGCTGGTGAAACATTCAGACCAGAGGGAAGGAAATTGTACCGGAATAACCCAAAAGGTGTGTTGCTCACGGCAAGATTACTAGAGGCTTCTTCCAGTGGTACTTGAAGATAGGCATCTTTTAGACCAATGTTGGAAAACATACTTGAACGTGATTACGATACAGTACATCTTCAGGCTCTTCTGTAGTGCATATACGTTGTGGCAACCGCGTATTTAGCGTTAGCCAGTAGTCTCCACAAATTCTCGGAGTAATACCATCGGCCTTCATTGGGGTAACTATCGGATTTGTTCAATTTGATGATTCGACAGGATTCAGTATGCCTTTCTCACACATTGAATTTACTGCTTGACGAACAGGTTCCCATAAGCCAAATGGAATAATTTGTCTTTTAAGAAATATAGGGTCTCCTGCAGCTTCGAGTTTCACCTTGGGTATTTGCATGCCACCTGTAGCCTTAGAAAATTTAAGAATCAGTCGTTTGAGTTCATTTTCATTTACAGAAGTCAGTAAGGTGATATAAGTTCGCAATGAGCGCAAAATTTTGAGTCCGATAATCGATGGTCCCGAGGTTGAAACTAAAAAATTACAATCGATGGGGGTGCCTTGGGGCAACCTCACAGGAATCGTGCAACTACCAACTAGATGTACAGAATGTCCAGTGATACCGCGATTATTAACATCTGTAGGCACTATCACAACACTGGGGTAAAATGCAGTTAGATCTGACTGTGGAATAATGGACTCAACACTACGAGTGTCAACAATGAAATCATGTTTTTGACCAGAAGCAGATATCAAAGTTTTAAAAACATGTGACGAATTTTGGGGCAAAATAGATAAAGAAAGGGTAGAGACGCCTTCAGATAATGCTTTCACGTCAGTATTTGGATCAGAAGTTAAGTGACACACGTTTTTGGACTTACGGACAAGTTGAGTGTGTCCCGTTTTCCCGTAGATAAAACACTTCGCTTGCCTGTGAGGGTATGAATATCTTGGATGATTTCGTCCACAAGATTCACATTTCCCAAATTTTTGAACCGCTGAGTTGGAATTACTATCTGTGGAGCGATGTATTGATGAATTTGGAGCACGAAAATTTGTTCGAGGTTCGAATTTGTTGTCTATCTGCATCCTTGAATATTTCTTTTAGAATAATTTAACAACGCTGCTTCATCAGTCTTCGTTACCTGCTTCACATCTTCTTCACATTTTTTGATCTAGATAGGGCAGCAGTTTGTGTTGTAATTCGGGCAATTGAATACCAGCAATGAGTCTATCACACGGTTGCTCTTCTAGTTGGTCACCGTAGTCACATTTGGTTGCCTGTGTCTGTAACTACAATACAAAGTCCCAAACCGACTGAGAATGGGAGCGGGTCAACATATTGAACCTAGCTCTTTCGGCTGCTACGAAGTTAATCGGTTTGAAGTATTGCTGAACTTTTTTCTTCAATGCATTGTGGGAAATATCGATTGGAGATTTAGGATATCCTAAATTCTTGATTAATGTATACGCCCCCTTGACAAAAAAATGTAGAAAATACGCCGTGAGTTTCTTATCATCCATATCCTGCCCGCGACGCCAAAATGTAGTATAACCAAACAAACTAGGAATTCAGAATTCAGCACGGCGTAACAAGTAGCACGTATGTATTCAAAGTGACGCATGTGTAGAGCACTTGGAATATTAAAACAAGAGGATAACGAATAGAGCAATGTTCATCACAGTTTCTCGATGGGACGCTGGTGCCTGAACCACAACCAACGGTCGCAATCGAGAACCCCGAAGACGCAAAATTTAATCCACCTGAAGTTGGGAAATGCCGGGGAGACCCGAAGGGACAGTATGCTCCAGCGCCGGACGAATCGCACTCCAGAATTCTGAAGGCAATTGTGAACACTTTGGCTTACCCATCGCGCCCACGTTTCAAATACCCATTAAACACGATTTGTTGTTGAACCAAAGTTCGATGAATGAAACAGACGTAAACCGGGGATTAGAAGACTGGCGTCTCTGCCTTTTAGTATGGCAAAGGTAATGAAGCATGTGAGAGTGGATCTTATTCGTTGATAATCTTGAAGTTGCAAAATTAACTCGGACATACCGGAGGAGTAAAATATGGGTGCCAAGCCCAGTAACGGTGAGAAATTTCTGGACAAAACACGTGAAGGTGGGTATTATTTTGCTGTTGTGTAAAGGAATACAGTAAGTTCCTTAAAACTCAACACCAGAGATCGCTGGTAAGACCTGTCTTTTGCGTCACTGTTAGAAACTCCTAGGAATAGAGGTGGACTTAATCCTATAAAAATAATGGTCGTTTTTCCGAGAATGCACAAAACACAACTGATCGGTCTTGGGTTCTATACTTAGAAATATCACTGAGTTGTCACAGCGTTTACCCTCATCCACCTCCACACGTAAATGTCTTGAAACCGGGGAGACTAGTGAATAGGGGCATGGAAGCAGATGGAATTCAAAATAGTTTTGAAGAGCTGTCGGCCAATCTCAATAAGTCTGGTGTTTTTCAGATCAGTCAGCTCCGCCCAACAGGGTCCTGGATTCTGAGAGCCAAAATCTGTGGTTGAAGGCTTAACACAGCCCTGCTGTGATCCGGAATGTAACTACAACGTTGATTTAAAAATAAAGTTAGTCCGTCTGCCATGTATCGCGAGTTATCAGATGGTCTTCTGAGCAGGTGACCAAGATTATTTCGTCGCAGTTAATTGCGCACGTAGGCCTACTTTGGAGTATGAAACATTGTCACATATCCGCTGGCAAAATCGCGGAGGTCTACTGCGTGAACTAGTGCAGCGCTGAGAACAAAAGCAGCTTCAGGTCTCCAAAATTTCCCACTCATCTCGGATGCAACGCTTACGTCTATTGTCACTTGCGTGGAGACTGCATCCATACACGGGGAAAACTGCGCGAAGAGATAGAGGGAGATTTAAAACGTTTTCCTGTATACACTGCAACAAATGCACGTAAGCTTTAGGTTAGGCTTTACAATAGCAGCGAGTTACGTCTGACGCAACTACTAACTTGGTCGAAGAAGGTGACCAGAACACTGTCAAGCGAAGCTGTGTCTGAGAAAAATTAGCGACCTGAAAATCCTTCCGGAAGAAAGACTGACGGAAGACGTTCCTCTGCTGCATGAATTAGCCTCAGAAGAGACGAGCAGGGGGTTGAATAGACTCATCGGACCACTCTTCTGGCCTCTATTACTGACGGACCGATTGGAAGCATGAAACTGGACAAATTACAACCAAGTTAATGTTCGATTTCCGATACCCTTCCCAAGTGTGAGTTACTAGGATATATCTCGGAAGTTGGGAGGTGGCCCTTAGGTCAGCTATGAAAGTTACGTCATATTCTGACGGTGACGTAATATTTGTCGTTGCCATGGTCACTTATACTTGAATCACGTACAAGCTTTTAACGCAGTGGTTTGTCTTCTACGGCATCAACACAACCGGGGTCGAAACCTCCAAAGTCTGAATGCTAGCTGCTACGTGTAAATGTAAGATAAGTAAATGTAAGATAAGATAAATGTAAGATAAGATAAATGTAAGATAAGATAAGAGCAACGTAATTGAATTACCGCGTCAGTAAATGACCCGTCAGTTGCAGCTGTTCACAACAATGCAAAAAACATGCTACCAGGTGCAATGATGGAAGCTGACTGGTTTAAAATTAAAGAAACAAGTGGTTTGGTTGTTGTGAAAAAAAAACAAAGGAATAGATGTCCATTTGCATAGCACTAAACTTTATAAAAATTGTAAATTTAACTGTACGAACCACTTTGAGAAGGCTAGCGCTGGACTGCAAACAAATTTTAAAAAATCCAGACTGCTAGCGTTACGTGTGCTCAATGATCTGACGACAATACATCGATCTTCACATTAATAAAGTTATCGCTAGAATAAATGCCTTCTGTCAGATGTAATTAGCATCTTGCAGCTACACCGCGCCACCTCCATGGTCATCCATTCAACTTCTTCACACGCAGCACTCACAGTATTATTGCGAACTAAGATGAAGCTACAAAACATTTTAAACTAATTCTGTTTCAACGGGTGACTCAGCTGAATCCCAACAAAATCTCTGGCTCACGTTAGTCTTCCACTGAATATGCTACACAAAGCTGGCTCCATATTTCAACTGGCTCAATGTTCAAAGTATCAACAAGAATCCACTCCCAGCCTTGTTCTAGGGTCTGCTGTATGGGTCAGCACGACCACAACCCTGGTTATGGTTTGAGGCCACCAGCACCGATTCTACGAATCTCCTTTTATTTGTATCCGTGACTTAGTCGGTCAGGCGCATAACTACTTCCCCATCCGCTGTCATGGACGTCAAAGGTGACCAAACTTCAGGATTCACTCAACCAAGTTTCAAACAGAAACCCAAAATAACCCTGCCGAAAATCACCCAGACCTTCAGAGTTTTCAGTGTGAAACACTGTTTCCTCCAGACGGTCGATGCAAAGTACCAAAACTCAAAGTCTGTATTGCGTATCTAAATAGCGAAACGGCATCTTAACCAGCTGAATTCTGAAAATAGATTAAGTACATAGCTCCTTACCTCTCTCTCAACTTGCGGTGTCCTGATTCATGTTTAAAATGGCTTTAGCTACGGACATTTCCAACTACTTTTTTTTACTGAAGCAGGTAAAGTAATAAAACGTCTTTTAATTCCAAGAACTTAAATTCATCTCTACTCTCAGGTAGTATAGGCCTTCTGAATTCACAACTTTTGGTCACCAGGTAGCGGTCTTGGATGCTGCATCCACGGTCATTGATAAAAATCAGCGAGTCAGAACTTTTCCGGAATGCTCCTTCTCCAAAAAGCTTTCACGTTTGACCACACTATCATTCGTTGTCGAAACTGACATTGCAACTGCTATATCAGGACAGGCGCTTTCTGTCCAAGTTGCACATTCCTCAGGGACTTCTGAACTTTACTCCAAGGAAACCAATAAACAGTAACCTGAGTCACTACCGCTTACCTCTGCGTCTTTTGCGAAGCCATACTCCGTCCGGAAATTCTGTTTAATCCCGCACGTTGTCCTCAAATTCGTCGTTGATCAAGCCCATTGAAAATATCATCAACTTAAAAAACCAGTGCATCCGCCAACTTTCCTATATCAACTCGGCCTCAGTCTCTTCGTTACCAGCGAACGAATGAACTCAAGATCCAACAGCAGAACCCGGCAAAACCCTTAAAACCCCAGTTACTACGAAAGTACACTTCATACTTTAGCCCACATTCTTAATCCGCCTCTCCTTAATATAGAGCATCCGTGATAGATATGTGTACACACCAACTGCGTAGGACTAGGATAAACGAACTGCAGTACAAAAACTCCCTTTTACTCAGACTGTTCTCTTGGGTAACTTCAAGTGGACTCCAGACAGGATGGTCTCCGCAGTTTTGCCGTCAGCCTACAGCGTCTACTATTCCATCCTCTTCAAAGCCAGCGTGGATGTTTAGGCATCGCCACGCTAAATATTCTTCTCTTATTCCCAGAATGCACGTGATTCTAATCACCTTCATCCACCAATTCCCTCAGACCCAATCCCAGGTTACAACAAGAAGATAGTCTACACCTATGACTTGTGTGCCGTTGCTCGCCCTCCACCTAAATTTGTCTCTCCTCCCACAATCTTTTGGGGAATTCAAGACACCGGTAGTCACCTGTGAAAAACTAACCCATTCTTAATCATTCCTTGTTGCTATCTTTGTCCGGTGCACCCTTAGCTAGTAGGATTCATCCGACGCGCTCGATGAGAACCATAATCTGTGGGCTTAGATTTCTCCAGTTGATGAGATAATACTGTAGCTTGCTTTCTTGAAGCGCCACCGGGCTGCGATTAATTCATCTCTGCGTTCACTCCATTCTCATGCAAGCGAATCAAGTACCCAGGATGCTTCTTTAATGTTAAATGCGAAATCTGTATCTACAGCGGTAGTCCTTTTCGGTTGTCAAATCTCACAAGCTGAAAACCGACGCCAAGATTTTGTCACGAGTGTGCAGCCCACCCCTACTTTTGTGTTAATTGCTGAAATGGTGCAACTATATTGTACTTTGGAGACAGCTCTGTTTATACAA
This sequence comes from Opisthorchis felineus, assembly GCA_004794785.1. Taxonomy (NCBI): domain Eukaryota; kingdom Metazoa; phylum Platyhelminthes; class Trematoda; order Opisthorchiida; family Opisthorchiidae; genus Opisthorchis; species Opisthorchis felineus. The sequence continues at coordinate 29,303 of SJOL01007385.1, forward strand.
ACCTTGGTTTGACGAAACGCGAAGAAAAATGTCATGCGGGCAGGAGTGTAGTCCTGGAGACCAAAAAGTAGCGCAGCGAACGACACAAAGCGAGTAACTGCAAAGTGTGAAATGTCCTTTGGCGCTAGTTAGAACGCACACAGACAGGGTGTATGCAGAAAAAACTTAATGGTTTTTAGGTTGCTAAATCACACTTTTGTGGTAGAAGTCAAAAAATGGACACTGGTCCCAACACAAAGTAAACCACTCTGATGTTCCGCATAAAGAGCGACGAAACTTAGAGATAAACGTGTGTTCTTCTGATACTTGTGATCTCAAATGAGACTCCAAACAAGTCGGCTCTCTTATTCCACAATCAGGCGGACCGAGGCAGCTCAACTAACCCATAAACCCACATGAGAGTGGATAACCTTTGAGAGCCGCCCAAAAGATCTGTATGCCACATTGACGTTCTCAGCTAATTTCGGCAGGTTTCTGGCCGGCCAAAGCCCGTGGTTCCCCACCATATGCACTGCGGGTGAACCGGGATGGCATTCATCACAAAATCTCCTAAAAAGGCACTTCTACCAGCGCACGACCTTGCCAAATCCTGTTTACACCCGTCAGGCATCCCATGATGACCCGGTGGTTGGTGATCATGCGTGACTTTTATACCGGAGATAGCACGTCATGACCGTTCCGACTTCCGTCCAGTTGTGTATACCAGCATATTATGCAAGATAATGGGGGAAATCATAGATGAGTCGATGCCATCTCACCTCAAGTTGAATAACCTTTTTTGCCAAAATGACAGGGTTTCACCCTATTCGGGTTCTGACCGCCAAACTCACTATATTGCTCACCCATAACTGATGCCTCCGAGTCCAATACCTGTCTCAAAATATCATGAAATTCTACACAGTTTTGTTATTCTGAAGTGGAAACTCCTAGAACTTATGGCCCCTTCTCCAAGAGATTGCCGGTTTTTATCGCCAAATGAACTTTCCAATTCCAAAGCTGTAGCTGGCTTCTTCGTTTAGGATTTGTAGCGTAGTTTCCCACCGTTTTTTTCCGATGACCTATCTTCATTGTTTGAATCACATACTTGACTTCTAGTTTCGTCTGATAATTGCCCAACGGTTTCCAACGCAGGTGACTTCAAAACGTGATGCACAGCACCCAGTGTTTACAGACTGCCCTCAAGGCCTGCTTGGATTGGGTATGCTAATAATCCTTTTACATTAACAGCAAGACCACAGTGCATATGAAATTTTTAACACTTCACACCCAGTAGCATTCCCTAGTGATGCGGGCTCTGTCCTCATTCCTTCCGTACAGCGTCGTAATGATCTAGTCTTCCAGACTTTTACGGAACTCTTCCCGTTGCATATGTGTCTCTACCTCTCTGTGCGGACCATGGAAACTGTGGGCCTCACCTTCCGCCTTTTTGCACCCGATTATCACCTGCCTTTTTCCAGGCTTATCGCATCATTGTTCGCCCTATCAGAACGTGTTAGCCAAGTGTGCATTCTGTTATAGCTTTTATGGGACCACGATAGTAAAATCCCGATGCCGAGATATTAAAATGCTTCGGCTTTCCACTGCTCTGCCCAACTGGACCAACTACCAGGCTTTAACCTCGTTTCCTTCAAGCGCCACTGACTCTATGGCTGGCCAACCATACTAATAGTGACTAGAGACAACACTGGCGGTTTTTCTCGCTTTCAATCAAAATAGTAACTTATATGAAATTGGAAAATGTTTGGGACCGATTGGGTAGTCATCGTTTTAGAGAGGTTTGGTAAACAAATAAATCCATCGATTGTTTACCAAACCTCTCTGTAACAGTAACTTATATGGTTACAGACTTTCTTTCTTCTGTATATTTCTCACTGACCACCCTAGAATAACCTCTACCTTATTGCATAGCCTCTGCAAAGTTGACATTCTGTAGAATGAAGCCATTATTAGACACGAGACACAAGACAAGACACGGAAAATACTTAATCCGTCTTTTCTGGCATTTTTACAGATATATCTGTTTTATCCAGAGTCCAATGACCTATAGGTAGATAATTAACAAGAAGAAGAAATGGTTCATCTGTAACACCCTTTTGGTGCCTAGCTGCCATGCCACCCGAAGAAAGCACGAGGACTTGGATACTGCCACGTTGCCCAAGCCCAGACAGGGGAAGTCGAAAGGCAGAGGTTGAGCTCGAACAACGGGCCTTCAGGTCAGTAAATTCACGCTCTAACCACTGAGCTATTGAGCCAGAAAAAAAAACAACGAAAAACAAGTGAAAAACAACGTTTTATCTTGGTGAAGTCAGGGGGGCTTGGAGGGACGAAAACGGTTTTTTATGATGGACAGACCATGCGAATAGAAGTTCCAGTCCTGTTCTGAATGATGATTCTGAGACCATTAGGAGAGCGACATTTGGGACCACAGAGTTTTTATTCGTCGATTTTCTTGTGTACGGATATATACCGGTTCTGCGCAGTGTCTTGGAAGGCAGTTGTTTATATCGTAGTATAACACCTGAGAAATATCATCAGTCTTTATACATACATACATAATTGAGATCTTTCAGGAAACGAAATAAACATTACCGGAAGCTGTTGGGTATTAAAAGTACTGCTTGATGACAACGCAATCACATTTCACTAATCCGTTGCACACTTCGGGTAAATAACACAACTTCACCTGTAAAGCGTTAGCAAATGTAAACCCTTTGATTACAAAACCAGTATGCGGGGAAGGAATTCGCCTCGAATTTTAAGGAAGGCTTTTTCAGCCTATTTCTGCCGTGTTAAATCAATGAGACTTGTAATACCAAGACAATTTATACCCTTAGCTGAGGTAGCGGGTGGTTGTAGATTGGAGTTGGGGCCACAATAGGTAAAATAGCAGCAAGATGTTAGCCCTATCTCAGTGTGGACACAAATCAGGTGATTTTGGGTTGGTGTAACTGTAGAGCGGCAGCTTGTGTCCGTTGACTCGTGGCACCAATTTCTTGTTTAAACAAGCTGGCTTCCGGCAGCGTAGGACGTGCTCCGCCAACAACAATGTCCTCCTCATATTTTATCAGTGTTCGTCAGGCTCCTGCGCATTCGTTGGCAAGAGTATTCGATAACCATCCACCATTCTGAACGTACTTATTTCTACCGGTAAAGTTGATGTATAAGAGACACAGAAGAGGTCTTCCGATGTCTGTCCCGGGAAGCACATGAAGTTGGGGTTTTCGATTGCTAGAATTGAAGACCCTAAGGTTTATGAAGCAAACTCGGAATCTCTCAGTTCTTACTTCTAGAGTTCCAAAAATTATGCGATGGAGGCAGGCTACTGCATCCGCGGTAAGCTTGTACATCCTGTGCCAAATTCATGTGTATCCCCTCTTCCAAAAAAAGTGAACAGCAGGAACAATACAGTAATACACTGAGAGATACCATTCAGACGGAGGCAAGTTCCACAGGTGGCTGTGTCTCTCGTCAGGCACAACCAGTAATTCTGTCCCTTCATTCAAGAGGGAGAGAATACCTTCCTTGTAGAAGGGCCATCCATTTGTATCGTAGTCATCCCCCTTTAAGGACTACTTGTTTAAATGACTGACACTGCTGACATCCTCAGACAAATTCCGTTACTTGTGTGCACACAAGCGAACCGATCATCCTTGTTGGTCCCCATGTTATTCTCACACGCACTGCACTATTTTATTCCGTTCCCGGAAGACTGATATTAGCTTACTAGGATAAGTTGATTGTTTAAAGTTGTCACTCCGAACCTGAATACAGTAAAAGCTCGTCGAATTCCACTCGTGCAGTTCGGACTACAGCAGATTTCTCGGTGTTTATTACAGGCTAATATACCACACTGAATATTCGAGGTTGCAACTGAATTAAATTTACTTCTACAGCTTTGGGGTTGACAATTTGCCGCATGCAGAATATAGGAACAACAAACTAAGGTGCACTTTGACAGCTCTAGAACTAAGAGAACTCAGTTCACGTAATTCCATATTCGTTAAAGTCGCTAGAAACTCCACAAATTTCACAGTAAATACAAGGATAGATGTCCGATGTCGAACAATCCTAACAGCGAGACACAGTTAAAACGAAATCAATTGTGAAACTTCGGATTTGGATACGTGGCTTTCTATCATGCAATCCCCACACAACATGTCCGATTTCCCAATCTAATTGCCAATAAACCCAAAGCAACGAAATCGGTTTATGCAACACTCTTCCACGTATCACAAATTTCTCGCCAAGTGGTTTGAATTTCATATTATCCTTCTGCACTGCTTCCTTTATCCCGATAGAGTTTTGTCCGTCTTCTTTTGCCTAATAGCTCTAGTTGGATAGTTCAAGTGGTTGATGTTAAGGTCTTCCAGCGTGATACCAGAAAACCTGTCCAAATTGATGTTCCCTCCTGAGAAAAGCGTGCCACATGAAAATTTTTTGACGCCTTGGTTAAGAGAAATTGACATGCTTGTGTAATGTTGTAACAGCTTTATTCATTGTGTGACAAAATGTACCTCTTCTAAATGCAGAGAGCGCTCCAGATGTCGAATAGCCTTCTACAGACGAACATGTGTATCATCTTGATGAATTGACATGATGGAAATCAGGACTTGACAGTACAAGCAAATCTTGCATGCTTTTCCGCCCCTGAACTATCAACGAGGTTTTCTTCCACTAAATTATGGTGGTCCCGCGGTGAAGCGTCGGTAACAACAGACATGTGATGCCAATAATACTAATAATGAACAAAAAAACTTTCCAGACAATAACTCAGTAATGGCCCTGATCAAACTGATTAACTTACCCACCTGTAGAACATCTCAGTCCGAAGAGCTTGCAATGCTAGAGTTATCGGTGGTTTTTACTTCAAAGATAAACGTAGGTAGGGGGTTGCTATCGCTGTGCTACCTCCGGAGTATAATCTAGCTTTTTCGAGAACAGGAACAGCCTGAACGGAGCCTTTCCTGCAGAAGATTACGACAGAAAATGTCACTCCGAGCAATGGGTTCCATTGTAGCGTCGAGTGCTGTGTTGAAAAAATTCATTGACCTCAATGTTGTGGAAGAGCATAACGAGTAGTCTGCTTTATTACAAACAGAATCTTGTGGTAAATCTTCGAGGATAGGAATAGTATGTTATTAGATGTTGATAATACGGGTAGAACAGAGTTTAAAAACCACTGTTTTAGCGGTTAGGGGCAAAGCATGCCTGTGGTTCAAATCCAGTGTTGGCTTTCCGAATGATGTCTATTTTCGGACAGTCAGTCAGTCTCTCAGCTCTCAGGACTGCTTCCAGTACTTATGAGTTGAAAGAGTGCTACAGAGAAACGATTTTTTGGTGTGTGTGATCTCGTTCAACTACCTACAGGAGGTAAAAACTTGACGAAAACAGGAACATAATCACATGACCAGTACAATGTTGATGTCATATGGCTCCAGTGACTGGGTTCTTGGGTTGATCTCGGCCAGTGAAGTTGGGTGAATTTCTGCCCACATAAAACTTAAACGTAAATTGTCGCACTGTATTATTGAATGTTAGGATTTAAGATCACACTGGACTAATAATAAAGTTTACAGTCTCATCCCCTGTTTGTAGATAGATAGGTCTAATTTTTCGAGGAATTCCATGGCCAACAGAGCTTTTTCATCAAGGCAATACAAAGAAGAGTCAGTCAACAAAACGAAAACCAAGAAGCTAATGTCAAAAAGATATGCAAATGAGTGTATTTCGCTATTTTCGTGCACTTTGTTTACAAATAGAACATTAGGTTGACGGAAACTCGGTGACTTCGCCTACCTGATGAGCCCCAAGAGCAACGAAACCCTTCGTGGGCTGTCGGAGAATTTTCAGAAACCTTATGAGTAGTGTATTACGTCTATACAACGTATCACAATATCTCAAATGTCGTACCAAATGAAACATGAGACGGCCTGGCGCAGCACATCCAGTTGCTTAAAAACATCATAAACGGGAGATTCCGCTGGGTTCCAGGTAAGTCTCCCGTCAAGACCCAATTGGTATGCAAATGAGCATATTTCGCCGAATTACTCTTATCCTTCCATCAGAAGTATGCGGAGAAAGGTTCCAACTGATCCATGGCTAATGTATAGGGCAATACAGAAACAACTGGCACAGCTCAGTTTTGAGGGAATACAACCATAACCACCCATATAACCATACTGGGTTATGTATTATCTCCATCAAAGCCCTTGGGAAGCACAAGTAATGAACTGCCATTAAAATCCAAAAGCTTAGGCAGGGTGAAATACAGGAATATAAAAATGACTGGCGAGCTCTGTGGGATGAATTTTCATCGGTCGATCAACAGCCAAACCGAGGTTAAAGCTCAGTACTGTCATATAACTCCAACTCCTTGGAAGTTCTGGGAGTAAAACTCAAACATTTAAATGTGTTTCTGCTTTATCCACTTTCCTACAGATAATGGCTGTCATATCACGTGGGGTAAAATTTACCCCAACCACTCTGTGAAGTATGGTTATCCTCCAGTTCGTTTAACAAGACCACTATAATTTCGAGCTCCTATGGCTTTATGCACTGTATTTGTTCTTCTGAAGAAACTATCCTAATGTTTCAGCGACTAAGGTTTTATGGACACATACTAGCTAAAAGGGTAAGGAAGGTAGAATTCACTATAAACATCCTCACCAGACACAACCGAGTCGAGCCTTCCAATAACAGTTCTTGGAGTTCACCAGATTTGAACGCCTTCGCGTCCAATCAACCATTCACGTGCGGGAAATCTTCTCGTCTTTCAGTTACCCGAAGTGTCACCAATTGGTCAGCCAAACCCAAGCACATAAACGGGTATACTCCACTGCAGTCTTAAACTGGACAAAACGTCCAATGACGTTGACATTCCTTGTTTCCGTTCAGAACTGGAACCTTTACTCATCACCGGACTAACAATTGCCATTCAGCTCATGAGTGCGCGCAATGGCAGTATCTCCTCGTTTGTTAGCGAAACGTTCGGAAGTTACCACGTCCGACAAATAGATCAAGAACAAATAAACTTTTTGTTTTCAACAGTCGGGTAACCGCCAAATCTGCCACCCTAAAACGACCTACTATGGTGAGTTCAGGCAGCTACACTTTCGTGATACAAAGTGAAGGCATTTCGTAAGAAGTCTTTCGGAGCATACGGAATGAGATCTACTAATGCACAAATGTTTTGGCCCACTCAAGAACCATTATGCCAACAGTTTACGAGCCTTTTTCTTCATTTTCATGTGGTTTTTGGGATAACAGATGAAAATGAATGAAAACGCCTGAGAGATTTTCGTCAGTTTTGTAACATTTACACTTGAATTCAGCTAGTTTTCTACCTAGCCACCGGGAGCTAAAAATAGGCTAATACATGACTTTGATCATGAACTAAACACACCTTGCATGATATGGACAATGCCTTTGGGTGAATATGGATATTTCATGCGTATACCACAACTACTGTGGTGGACGGTGTCGTAAATGGCGATGGGTGTGGGCACAACGTTCCACCTACATGTATTGGAAACCAACGTCTTTTTGACTATGATCTAAAGGACTTCTAGAAACAATTCTATCCATCTATACTGTTTGTACTGTTCTCATATATTTTGTTACTCTATCAATGTCACGAACTTCACTAATGAAGCAGCTCCTGTGGCTCACTGAACATGGGGCCAGTCAATATTCCTGATGGTGTATTTCGCCATCATTCGTTTCGGAAAACTTGACGTTGAGGAAACTAGTGTTATGTGACGTGGAACGAAATCACGACCACGTAATCTTACGCCACAGACTATGTGCAATATGCCATATTTTCTGTCAAGTCAGACCATAACCGCGGCAATCATCAGGGCCTGTTTCGACCCGGGTAATGATGCTTTTGTCATAATTACTGACTGTATACGAATGCCGCTACTTTGGTCTGAAAATGCAGTACGACTGCTAAGGGTCGTTTACGCCTTAAAGACATCCAAAAGCAACTGAACAGCGAGCCGTCACTGCTGGGTAGGAAGAGGATGACCAAAACTCCTTTGTTACAGCACCCCCCAGTGCATTTTCGGCCCATGTTCTAAACCTGATGCTGTTAAGAAGACCCACCTGTCCGGTGGTTGCAGGTCCACATGTCAAAAATCATGTGATTGTTGGATTTCTATCAATCTGTCCTATTAATTGTTTGTCTTCCCTTATTATTATTTGTCTTGTAACTTGGTGAAGCTAAGTCAGCCACTCGTAGAAGTTTTGTATAGAAATTCGATATTGTCAATTTGACTTCAAATCCGACTACCTTTGTTCGTGAACTTTCAGAAGGTCAGAACCGGTCGCAATCAGTAGCCTAAGAACCACTTTCGACCGGTGCTCCGTCGCAGTTACAGACCGAAACCAGTAAGGAAGAAATATTTTAGATCCGGTAGAAACATTTCAGAATAAAAAGTCAAGGAGTATGGTATAAAAGATATCAGTATTGAAATAAAGTCCATGCTCCAAAATCACTTCCCGCTCTTCCTAGAACTCGGTCTAATCAGTTAGCTTCACGCCTCCTATTCGTGTCTATGGGTTGTTTTGAGTTCCACCGGCCTGAGTGATTTCAAGCCCGGTGACCTCAAGAACTTCTGTTGTGAGCTTCTTAATTCGACAGTTTTGCTGCCGAGTTATAAAAGTTTGTTTTAATGGGCGTGTTTCCCGACACAAAGTGTGTTAATCCAAAACGAACGATTTTGTCGTCTCTTCTGTTAGCTCTGGCCTTTCGGTGGTCAATTCAGCTGTGGCCAATCCAGCAATGAAGCCAACCTATATGATATTTACAAGAGTTGTTATTGAGGGGACAGATTTCTGGCTGCCACCTTTAGTGCATAGCTTCCCCTTCCGAGCTTCTCAGTGAAAAGTTCACTGACACTCCCGTATTGGTGCATCAATTTAGTCAGCTACTACCTCAGGTGCGTAACTATCCACCTCTATCTACCCAGATTATCGTTGAACGAACCTACGTCAACTATAATCACTGTAAAACATAGAAGGGGCTTTTACAGCTGAAGCTGGAGTTGACGATGCTGACGGTTAAAAGGAGAACACCTCTTTTCGCAATTCATAACGAACACTTCTCAAAGATTTAATGATTATTTGGGAACAAAACTACGCGGAAAAGAAATGTTTGTAAAATTTATCCGTACTCATTAGAATGTCTAAAACGACACAGATTTGCTTTGTGCTCCACTTTGCATTGCACCATAGATATAAGGCTTTGAAATGAAATTGCAGAGTGAAGGCTGATGGAACAAGATTTATTCTTCTCGTTCCATGTGAAAGCACACAGCGCAACTACTGCACTCAAATAAGGATAGATTTTTCTTTGATAGGTTTTCACTGAATTTTGCTAACCAGTGAAATTTTTCAAGAATACATTTTCTAATTTTATCAAGTTCCATGTTGTCTCCCATGAAAATGCATCTTGCAGAGGTTTTGAACCTGACTGTATTGTCCTCCAATAGAGGATATCGATTAAACTCACATTAGGAAAAAGTCACCCATATCTTTACGAATAGGTAGATCTGACAGGTAATTGCAACGCAATCTAACCAAAGTCGTCAAACCTATGCCTGAATAGACAAGGTGGTTGACGAATTTTGTCGGGAGTGTATGTCCCACTTGTAGAATTATTGATTTTGGCTTCCGCATTTGCAAAAATTTCGGATACTGTCCAAACAATGGGGCTGAGTTCTCCACACAATCTCTACACACAGGAAGGCAGCCGTTTGAGAAAAATCAAAATATATGTACTGAAGCCCGCGTCCGCCAAGCGATATGTCGGGAACTGGATCCCAAATCTCAGTTCTAACATACCTGTGCTATACATTGATAGACTAATCCCGTCTCTTCCACAACTACTCGGGGATAGTGAAACTGTGCGAATGACCCAACAGCGGATCAGAACAAAGCACCTAAAAAATGAACTTAAAAAGCTACAAAATCTTGTTAGACATGCGATATCCTGATGTCGTGTTTCGGCCACCCAATGAGTCACGTGGCCCATTATTCTACCCCCGCCTTGATGGGTCCTAATAAGGACAAAAGACCTGTAGTGAGTAAGATTTCCGGGATCCGAGCAAATCTCTATTAGTACGCATAATTCTAGATAAAATTACACAATAACCTGGGCCTGTTTTTTTAAACTCATTTTTGGGAGCTCATTGACACCACAACGTGACTGATGGGTACTCTGGCTGTCCAGCTGAATGGCAGCAAGTGACCACGTTGTAAACGTCAATATGAAAACGGAGCACAGTATACTGAACTCACATTCTTCGTGAATGAGGTACACAAAATGTGGATAGTCAACCAATTTTCATGGCACGGGGACAAGTGTTACAGAGCTTTGTTTACTGCTATTAGTAAACCCATCTAGGGTACTGTATGCTCTGTTCAGTGATCAAATATCGGAACTCGTGGCCTTATCTTCGTGAGATGTTTGGTTCGACCACTTATGACAGCATACTGTATCGGACCACCATATATAGCATAGTGATGCATACGTTCACGGTAGCGTGATATCCTCTCCACTGTCGCCATCATATGTGATTTTCTTATCTGATGATGATGTGCTGTGGCTGAAGCTGCGCGATACCGATTATCAGAGTTCCCGCTTGATGTAGTTGATCTATCGTAGCTAGGTGAGAAATACATCCGATATTTGGGAAATTTGTACTTTTGCATGCCAGAATGCACGAGGCTGACAGTTTCTGAGTACTCACGACCATGTGGGTTGCCACCATGGCGATCGAAAGAGTTTGAACTTTCTCGGAACCTGTTTCGTGCGTTTCGCTTTGCAATAATCTGTTTTGTCTGTTCAGTACGGCCAATAGAACGATTCAGACTGGGTTGTCTACTTTCTGTTTGTGATCTTTGACGGCTTACTGCATGGTGTTCCACAAAGGTCTCACAACCTGTGTTGGGTGTCTGCTGTGAACTGCGAACTCCTGATACTTCAAGGTGTATCTGAGTGGCGGGGACTGAACGGAACGTTTGTTGTCGAGCACTTCGTTTAACGTTAGACAGTAGGTGCTGTTGAACGGCAAATAAATAATTAATGTATGTCTGTGTATCCCAGCTTTGATGTCGGTTATATAAGCTGTACATGGAAAATATGGATGGTTCTAGGGCAAAACGATAGTGCTGATGTGATCAACGTTTGAATCGAGGGTCTATTGATTTTTCCTCCCATAAGGTTACATCACCTGATTAAAGATGCAACGCCATCTCGGTTGGCTAGCACGTAGCAGAGTGTATCATTTTAGCCTGCGGAGAAACTTGGTTCAACCAACAGAGTCGTATACACTGGTGGACAAGCTTGGTCAGATATACAGAGACATAAGCTGCATCTTATCCTTTCACTCGAAAGTATATGAAAATTATTTCAATGCGGCTTCTATTCAGTACACAAGGCGATGTTTCCGTTCAGCACTCGTATTTGCTTTCTTCACCTACTGGGGCTGCGTATTTGCTATGGCCTACAACACTGGTGCGTTTGAAGAGCACAACGTCAAGCTATTCTTAGTTTTGATGGTAGCAGCGTTGCTGCTTTATCTTTTTTCTTATAACAAATACAGCCACCAATGGTACTCACGCACTTCATGTGCCGTTTTAGCTGTGGCGTTCTCCATTTCCATGATCGGTTCTATGGAAGTAATAGCCAAGTGGATGTCTATCATACCGTATTTAGAAATGCTGTTTAGTCTATGCATTATACTACCTTTGACGCTCGATTTCACACTGTCTTTGATTGTTTCGTTTTCCTTTGCCTACATGAATGCGGCGGAACATCAGATTAGTTTCACCACCTGTGGTAATGAAACTTATTCGTCTCGGACCAAACTACCTGATGTTCATTTGCACACCCTGAGTTCTTACTGTGACAGCAGGCATGGTGTTACAATTGAGTTTGGTGTGTGTATTCTGATCTTTATTGCAGGTATGTACCTGCAATTTTGGAATACAATAAGACGAAGAGCTGCTTTCATCTACATTGGACAAGCCGTGCACCTGCAACGACGAAACCGAAAAGTTTTAGCGACAAGCGAAAATCTGAGGGATGTTCTTATGCCTTCATTTATCTGGCACAAGTACGAAGGCAAAGAAAATCTACGACAAACTTATGCAAACAGAAGACTTTACCTCCAGCCAGCAGTGGATGTAACAATTCTCGTCACTGAATTGGTCAATTTCCGTGAGCTGATTTCAACTCAAGACATACAGACAGTTGTACTAATCATGTCAGATATGATAGACTACTTTGATCGTAAATCGAATGAACACGACTGTGAGCGCTTGGCTGTTCTGCCTGATACGTACGTCTATACTTGTGGTGTTGTTAAATCACGCATGAATCACGCAAGATGTTGCGTGGAACTGGCCCGTGCTATGGTGCATGTAAATGAACACCTGACCTTAGAACGTAGTCACTTGGTTCTTTTACGAGTCGGAGTTCACACAGGGAAGGCTACGATTATGGTTTGGGGAGGTAGAAAAGTTCATTATGACTTGATTTCTCCAGATGTCTTCATTGCGTTTCATGTCAAAGATTCTGGTCCTCCGGGTTACATAACGATTTCGGATGAAACGCACACACGAGTACACATGAACTTCCCGACAGAATTAGGCGAGAGACTAATCTTGCAAACTGAATGTTTAGTTGATGGGAAGTTCACCGTGCGTTCTAAAGCGCTACAAACGTATTACGTTACGCAGGAGCCTACTAAAATGGAAAGTTCAAGTACTTCCTCTATCAAGTCGGAACCTGGTCTTTTTGAGCGTTGTATGCAACTGATGGGCCAAATTCGTGCGAGTAAATCAAGAAAACCGACACTACTCAATCAAGACTTCGCAACTGAGGCATTTGCTGCGGCAACAACAGTCGGACGTCGCAGCGTATTTTCTATCTCTCCAAAGGAATTGGTCATCCCGAGCACCTCAATCCATTGTAGTGGAGAAACATCTCGTTGGAACAAAGATCGAACTGAAGAACCAGACAGCAGCAAACCCTATCAACTTGACGCAGAGGTCCTGCGATTGATCACTCAGCTCCGTGCGGATCCCAAGCGGCAAATCACACTGATGCAGTATATTCCAGTAGGTACCTGGTCAAACGTTTTTACAAATCGAGAACTAGAGTGGCATTATATAAACCATGTTCAAGACCCGAAAAATCCTATCTATGTTGACTCGCTAAAATTAGCACCCGCTATGGACTCCATAATGATCCTGGTGACAACGGTCATTTTACTGGTTTGTTCGGTGATCTTTACTGAGAACAAAAAGACCGACAGACGTATTTTCATCTTGTATGCTTTGGAAGCGTTTGTTGCGTTCCTTCTGTGTGTATGTGTCTGCTGGACCAGCACAAGATTTGTACAGTCTGTGACCACAGGTGCGGGACGTCGTCTATTTGTCATCATGTCCAAAAATTCCACGAGGCAATTTTTTGTCTTTGTTCTCACTATCCTACCAAGCATACATTCATTTATCTTATTTTCGCTGTTCGAGGGGGACGTTGCAGGAGAGTTGCGGTCGAACAATGCCCTCATTGTTTTTAACACCATTTCGAGCCTCAACATAATGGTTGCTACAACTACTTCCAAATGGATAGGTGTTCTCAGTCTGTTTATTTGTCATTTCGCTTATCTGTACGTCTATGGCGCTATACTTGACCCAAAACGGTTTAGTACATCCACTTGGAGCAGTATCAGCAGCTTATTAAGAGCACAAGATTTGATGAGCGACCAGCTGATTAGAATTTGTACATCCTTGGTTGTGGTCTTGACGATGATTAACTTGAACGAGAGAAATTGTCGCCTGAACTTCATTGCAATGCGCGAGCTGCAGATCTCTCGTGAGGAGTCGGAAATCTACCACACCAAATTACGAGAGATGATGGATCATTTACTGCCGGGCTACGTTACACGGCAGCTCCTACGTTCACGTTCTGGTATCTCAAATTCTTCTGTCAAACACCACAATGCAGAATGGGAAAACGTTGGAGTTGCTGTTCTCTATATGTCGAATTTGTACATCACACACTGGAATTTGGAATCCGAACAACTGGAGCTGAGTTTGAAGGTTCTGAACTTGTTTGTGTGTACCATTGACGATATGATTTCTAGTGGAAGGTTTAGTGAGCTTGAGAAGGTGCGCTTTTTTAATGATATGATCGTACTGGCCAGTGGACTGAACCAGTTTAAGAGCTGGGATTGTTCGGATACAACGCACATGGATATACTCGTTGAATTCTGCGTTCAAGCCCAGCGTCGAATGCAACGGATCAATAGTGAACATCTGCCAAAGAAACGATTGATTGATTTGAAGATCGGCTATACAAGAGGGCAGGTTACAACGGCAGTAATTGGTCTGCAGAAACCAACGTTCATTGTTTGGGGAAGATCTCTTGAAGTAGCAGAAAACGTCGCTCGTAATGCCTTTGCGCACGAAGTACAAACAGTTTTTGAATGCACCTTGATCTTGTCCGCACAGTACGAGGCTATTTTGGCCGGTGTGATACCTGTTGAAAACGAGGGTCTCCTCGACACTTACATTGTTCGACCACACAGGTAATGCTCCATGACTGCTCTAGTGAATTTTGAAATGCATTTATATCATGACTTTTCTAGATTAAAGAACCCTGCCTGTAAGCCTGATTACAGCATAGAAATAAATGTTTATCCACTTGTTCGTGATCAAGCCTACCACATATACAGTGTCGTCACGCCTAGGGTATTGATGGCTCAGATTGATATTGATGGTCTGGATGAAAGTGACAGCCTCCATCCAAACCCCAAAGTGTCAGCCATAGCCGTAAACCACACCAACTAGGTATTCAGCCCTGCATGCCCCAATGTGTACCACCCGAGAAGCAGCTTAAAATTATCATCCTCCTCCTCATCATCATCATAATTGTCGTAATCGTCATCAACATCAGCAACACCATCATCATTGGTGACCACTGGTAATGTGCTACCAAAGAAGTGTGGTAATGTGGTTGAAAAAGGCTTTGGGCCTACCAGAAAAATAATATACGAGAACAAATAGGCATGGTGATACCCTATCACATGTATCCCTAATGAGCCACAAGTAGTCAGAAACTGCTCAGCTGCAGTTACGTAGAGTTCGGTGTTCAATTGTGACAGATAGTTGCCCAAAACTAGGGGACTAGACTTGCTTCATGATCCCCACGAATTGTGAAACCGGTGGTGGGCCGTCGAAGTGTTTTCGGCAACCTCGTAAGTAGTGTGTGGTATCAGAAAAAGAAACGACACTGAGAAAATTTGTCGATTGAATATGATTATGGATTAGAGCGCGGTGGCTGAGCACCTGACTGATACAAACCACAAGGTGAACACAAGGTTGACCCCTCAGAGTCCTATCGTGTAACTCTCCGGCATCCGAAAAATACATATGCATGGTGACTACCTGCTGACTGCAATAATGTGGCCGCTTCAAACTCTCGCTAATTATCTTCTTCATTCCGTTTAACGCGAAAATGTATGCGTCTGATAGCGATTTTTCAAACAGGTATTTTTACTGTCGGTCTTTTTGACGGACATATTCATTTCCTTGAAAGGTTTCAAGCGACCATCAAGCGTGTGAGTTCCTGCTCCATGCTCCAGGAGGCGCAACAAACTTACGAAACCTTGATGTTCTGCTTCGTTTGATATAAGTAGTTAGGATGGGGGATGAGTGTATGAAGACACACACCACAAGCACTAGGTTGCCGCACTCGAGCCTTTTAGGAAGACCACTGTAACTGTTCGCTTTTGTCCCATATCCTGACAACTTTTCCTCCCTTTTGGAGGAGACACGAAGTAGCAAAACGTGAACCTGTGGACGGTCAGAAATACCCAGGCACTAAGCAGCGAATACCCGGGACCCACACTCAATGTGTAAAGTGTTTGCGTCGAGTAACGCACGTTTCTCTTTTCGTGCGATATCTCTTTGTACTTTTGCACTTCAAGCAGGTCGTTCTACCTTTTAACTTTTCCCCGCATAAATCTCAGGATCTATACGCCTCCAGGGTCAGCCACGACCATTAATGCACGCCCCAATAAAATTAGTCTGAAACCAGAAGTTCAAATCCCTACCGCACCCTACCTATGCAAGCGTGGGCAAGGCAGACAAATTACACCTGGTGTGTCCTCCAGGTACATGCAGGGTGGGAAAACAAAGCACTGAAGTTTAAGGAATAGAGGTGTTCGTGTCTTGATCGGTCTATTTCAGGTACGTGAGAAGGGCCTGTGCACTTTACGTATGGCGCTTTCGGGGAGTTGACTGGCTTCACCTGCGCTGCGTACCCAAAGTAGTGTAGACCAGGTTGACGGAGCACACAGAATTGCGATGAGACCAAAGAGCGAAAATCATGGGATCGCGCCCACGTCCATCATGTTCACGCCCCTCGGGTCTCCATCAGCAGTAGTTGGCTCAATGCAGCACCAAATTCAGCTGCTCTCCAACTGACGGTCGTAGACTAGATGTAGACAGGCGTCTACTGGTCTAAGCGCTACTGACCGGCAGATTCGCATCAGGTCTGAGCTAACCACAATTTACTCTGTTCACAAGGTTAGAAGCAAGTTTAAGGCAAGAGCAGTGAAATTCCTCTGAATGCGAAAGGTTTGAGTTGGCTTAAATGTCATTGACTGATGCAATCGCATGGACGTTGACTTATCGACTTGTTATTCATTTGTTAATAATTGTTAATAATTAAGAACCGCGTCGGTTGAAACTTACTGGTGGTCTGCAATAAAACGATCCTACACTTTCTATCAGGCAAAAAAACGTGCTTGGTAGGGAAGAAATCTTTCAGAGGTTCGTTTCTGAAAAAAAACAATTTCGAGAGCAGATGATGGACTGTACGCCAAATAGGCACGATTCTCTTGTTGAAGATAATAGGGCTACTCGCTTCGACATCGTAAATGCATCACCTACTATCTGGAGAAATGAAGAGCACACTTCGCGAGATTCCTGGCCAGGCGAAGATTACTGTTATATGGAGCACGTGGGCGAAATTCTTACTGAGATTCGCTATTGATGAAGCCTCATGAGCACGACTGTTTACAGCGACCCCCCTCCCACTGAAATAGTGTTTGACAGATTATTCTATCTTTATCAATACACCTATGTACTGCCACCGAGGTTCAAGATAGCCGGTCGGGTTATAAAAGTTCAACAGATTTAGCCGTCTCTTTTTCACTACACACAATCTTCCGTATTCGTACTTCGCTGCAGAATGTGCACAGAAAATACGTCGACAAGCGGATAAATTGCTGCACAGATCCTTCTTTTTCGACAGCTTACTGGGCGTTTTAACATGTGAGACAGCATTTATGGCTGCTGGTTGGTCTTTAGGTGTCAAATGGTCTTGTGATTGAAATCACACACCCAAGGCATGCCTTCAGATCGATTTTCTAATCATGTTAACCATCGATAAAAGTCGGCCACTTGTGGATATGGCGATCCGTCAAACAGTGTCTCATTTACTCACTTGCACATCTCCAGTAGTGTCCACAGGGCACATTGGCTGAAATTTTCAACCATTCTTAATGTCTAATAGTTGATCTTGTGGCAAGACATGCACCTCATTGTATTCTCTAGGTTTCGATCAATGTTTGGTTGGCCAACTGCAGGGCCAGTTTGTCGTGAAGGTCAAACGGAAGTGAGCGTGAGCGCGAACATCAGCATGCCCTGAGTCCGAATGGTCATTCACTCTTAGCGCAAGCCTTTCAAGCTGCACCGTACTTTTTTGTTAAGTGCAGTGTAGTCTAGACGTCTCAGTGGTTAGTTCGGGCACGATGGTCTCCAGGTGATACAATGAAGTCTTTTATTTAAAAGTATCGTTGTCAGTAGATCCAGATCGTAAGAGGAAATTTAACTTGTCACTGCAGCTAAGCGACTAACTGACGTTGCTTAGACGTCTAACTTTACCCATTCCAATCAAATCTCTCTTACACCTTGAAAGATTTTAAAATACGCACTTCATCGTGCAAGTCAGGTGCAAGTGGGAAACAACGAAAAACGTCAATTACATCTTATGGATGTAAATCACATTCACTCAATTCTCTACTTCCGTGAATTGCTTCGCATCAGCCGATTTCGTGCTTCGTCAAACGACCTGTTTGTCGCGCTTGTGTCATGCCTTTGAACATATATTTCAGGCAAATGCACCCTGATCTGGTCAATCACGTCAGTGTGGCGACATATTTAATGTAAACATATGGTTCACCAAGATAGTCAAATTGCCTGTCTTAGTTTCAACAGACTGGGACACTGCCAACACTGGATTAAATGTTCGATGGGTCCTGCTGACACAAACCTATAACTACTAACCGCTTGTCTCGTATGTTCAAAGGAAACCCGCAGAAAAAGCTCTAGGCAATTGCACACTGACGAGTGGTCCAACACAGTATCACTCGTATTTCCATTCAGTGCCGTGTGTGGATTGTTGTGATCGCTATCCCTCAGTGGATATCAAATATGCAGTGATCTCCTCTATTAAGTCATGTGTGAACTGGAATTTCGACAGCACCCAACTCCGGATTGCATTATACTTTGATCTGGTAGATTATTTTTAGACTACCCAGATAGCATATTCTAACCGTGTGTGAAAGTGGGGCACTGAAATGGACTGGCAGTGACGGTGCGGCAGTTGGGCCAAGCAGTTGGATTCGGGTAGCGACAAATAAGACGTGGCGAGGCAAGACAACAAGTTCTTGATGACTTCCAAGTAGACGCGATGTTGAAGCAAGCTAGAGGTTGTGCAGAGGCCATGATGGATATTCTGAAGATGTATCTATCCACTGAGTATGGAAAATAAACGCGAACATGCCCAGTTGCTGATTATCTGAATAATTTTCACAACTTGAGCAAAAAAAACGATACCAAGGAAGATAAAGTCCGAGGAAGAGAAGACGAAAATTAGGTAGTATACCATTATAATAGCATCAGTTCGACACAGTCAGAAATTAAGGTATTTGTCTGAAGAGAAGAGAAAAAATATCCTATCTTGCAGCTGGTCCGAATCACGATTACACGCGGTCGGCAATCACCAGTTTGAGGTGTTAAAACCAACGCTTGAAAGCCAATATGACCAAGTGCGAACTTTTGGATTCTCAAAGAGATTGGTCGCAGTGGTTGCGTTCTACATGGAGGAGTGAATGCTGCAACCGCCTGCTTTTCTATATGATTATGTCACTCTGGACTTGAAGGTCTGGCTCTACGAAAATCAAGAACCATTTCATTGTGTTTGAAGCCATGAAGTCCTGTGCTGAATTCAACGGAGGGTGTACGGAGCATTCTCAAATCTTATGCTGAGCTTTCTATGGTCCTAAGAGCTGACTTAGCATACCGGATCAGTAAGTACGTGTTTTGCTTATATATCCTCAAAAGAAGCACTCTTAAGCGGAAAGATATGTGCATTATTCCCTTGCGTTTATATTGGCGCGAATTCTTGCACGCAGTGTCACATTCGGCTCTATGACTAATCAGTTGTGGCATCATCACCATCATCAAAGACAGCAACAGCAGTGTTGACACTGATGCTTCACTGCCGTACAACAATAAGGTTCGTCCAATTATATTTAAAGCCCTAGAGTGAAAAGAAGAGAAAAAGAATGGGTAAGGGAGGGGACCTACTGCTGGCTTATGTCAAGCGTTCTGAGGTGCCTACACCTCCAAGCGCTCAATCAGACAATCTGCAAAGAAACTGACAGCACGAACGCCACTGACATCGATTAGCCGCCATTCCTTGCAACGTCTCCAGCCAAGCACAGGCGGGGTCACGGGGGCCTCATCCTGGAAGGCGTACAACACCAACAACACCCAAACTCTTCGTGATCTCTTTCACGCCCTTCTACCAAGTCATGCGTTGTCCACCTCGTGGTTTGCGCCATTCTGAAGGAGGCACGGAGAACAACACTCGTCTCGGTAGACGGTGTTTCGGCATGCGTAGCACATGACCGAGCCATCGTAGTCGGTGGTGCTGGATGTTTTCCCCGATTGAAGTACCTGCAGCACAACCAAATACCCGTTTTCTAATCACCTCGTTACTAACACGCTGACGCCATCCAAAACCAGCCACGCTTCTGAGGCATCGGTGGTCGAAAACCTGAAGACGCCTCACATCATCTGTCCGCAGAGGCCATGTCTCGCACCCATACAACAACACAGCCCTTACTGTAGCCTGATACACACGACCCTT